>JAVSBV010153299.1:0-15136 GCA_033117975.1 Parotocinclus spilosoma
GTGTGTGTCTGTGTGTGTGTGTGTGTGTGTGTGTGTGTGTGTGTGTGTGTATGTGTGTGTGTGTGTGTGTGTGTGTATGTGTGTGCTCACTCTGGTAAAGCCTTGTAGGGAGTGATTCTCCCTGAGAAAACTGAGGATCTCCTTTCGTGCTGATGTATTCAAGAGATTGCCGTATTCCTTATAAACATTCAGATACCTGCAGCACACAAAACTCAATGTCATGCAAATGTATATCTTACTATGAAATGTACAGTAAGATAGCAAAAACTTTACAGGTTAAAACAAAAATCCATATGTAAGTTTGAGGCACAAAGTCTTAATTCTGGCTACATCATAGAGAGATGCAAGCAGTATTTCCATTGATAATTCATCTGTTTTACGCAAATTGTAGCAAAGAAACCAGTGTAAATTATTGGCCTATTTGATCAATATTATTAAACAGGTTAGTCAGCATCCCACAATTAGATATTCATACAGTTTCAGTTCCTGTCTGTACTTAGTTCTAATGTAAAGTGTTTGGTGCACAAAACAGAAACACTATTTGAGGAAAATATTCTTCTGACAGTTCTCAAGTCGTTTGTGTGTTATATAATAACAAAAATAATAAAAAATAACAGTTTTAACATTATAAACCATTTTAATAATATGTACCGCTGCTCCACCTTTTGAAGCATTTTTAACTTTTAGCTCCTAGTCATAATATTAATAATATCATAGTATCAAAAAACACCCAGTAAAGTATTAGGACTAATAATCCATAGCACGCATTATAAATTAATTACTGTACATATACTAATAAATATGCAATAAATTATATGAATTAATACTGTAGCTTTATTATAAAAAGGTACAGCTTTGACAATATTTGCATTTATATTTATACTATTTAGTCCCTTTGGCGCAGAGTTCTTAAGCCCTAGCCCATTGTGGTGCCATTGTGGTGCCTATCAGCCAGACATACAGGCAAGATGCACTGTGTCAGAGGGAAGTTAGTAGCTGGTGCTGCAACCCCAACCCAGCCCTGCCATTAAAACATGATAAATAGAAATTACACTAGTTAGAAGATAGAAAACAAGCTTTTAAGTAGAGGAACATACTAGCTCCCAGTTTGCCACCTGATCCCCAACTAGTTGTTTGTTCTGTAAAACAGTCTGATATGTTGGCAAAAGGTCACCATTATACATTATATATATGTATTATACATGGTATAATACATATATGGAATATACGGAATACATGGAATTTCCAGAGTTTGTCTTTGGTGGCACATGGGGCATCAAAGATTTGTTTTTCACCTCCACCATCACTGCATCTTGTTTCATGCAAGGTAAGGACATTTACAACGCTGGTGGCCTTGTCAAACATTTTACAAAAGCAAAAGCTTAATGAACTGAACATGTCTAGGACCAGTAGTGGACAGTACCACTGGTGGACATTAGTCTCAGTCAACTGCCCTATTGACAAACTGCTCTAGTGCCCTTCAAAATTTAACCAAAGCAGTTACACAGAGACCTAGCTATGTAACTGAACTCACAACATTCACATTGTAAATGCCTCTAATTTAGGAGTTGAATGCATTAGTTAACACACCTCTGTGGGCCAACAGTGTTCTTCAAAAAGATAGCTCTGGCTTGGCTGAGCAGGTTGGAAACAAGGATCTCACCAGGTTTGACAGATCTTATGGTCAAATCTTTGTCCTGGAGCTCCGGGAAGAGGACACACTCTACCTAAATAGTAACATAACACAAGCATAGGCACTTGTAATAACGTTTGTTTCAGAGTATCTTTAGTTTGTCACTGTGGGTGTTTATTAAAGGCAATGTGGCCCATGCTACATAGAGCAATTAGCCATAACATTAAAACCACATAGCTAATATTGTGTAGGTCCCCTTTGTTCCTCAAACCATTACTGAATTACATGGTACATGATCTGCAACAATGTTTAAGTATGTGGTATTTGCTAAAGTATCTACCCAAAACCTTTTAATGTTGGGTTTAAATGTCATAAGCAATAACCATGTTTAAGTAGTTTAAGTATATAAAACAAAAGGGATGCCCTATACAGTGTTCCCTTGCCACTTCACCGTTCACCTTTCGCAGACTCGGTGCATCGCGGGTTTTCAAAAAATAGTAATGGAAAAAATATATTGCGGATTTTCGCTGTTTCCCGGGTTTTCACATTTAAAAAATCACACAATTTATAAAAAAAAACTATATTAAAAAATTTATTCTAACAATAAAGGAATGTTATAAATCATAAAATATTAAGATTTACAGTAAATAGCTGTTGTATCTACTCAATGTGTAGGATAGCCCACGTTTATGACGTGCTGTAAGTTTTGTACGGACGGAGCATGTGTGATACAAGAGTGATGTATAGTGTGTTAAGTAAAGAGAACGTTCAATTACTTCAGCGTGTTGGTTGATTATTCAACAGATAAAAACACTACAATTGCGTATTTAATCAGCGGATCATCGCCCTCTTGAGTCGCTATTTGCTGACTTGACAAGTTTTTGTCTGCGGTGTTGTGTTTGCTGTTTATGAAAGTTTCATTATAGACTGAATCATTTAAGCCATACGATGCCACCCAAGCGTTCTGCAAGTTCTATGGCTAAAATAGTGTATAAATACTTAAATAAATATAGCGTCCCTACTTTGCGGATTTTTGTTTATCGTGGGTGAACCTGGAACGTAACCCCCACGATAAACAAGGGAACACTGTATATCACAAAACATGTGTTCATAGGCTGTGTGTGTGTGTGTGTGCGCGTGTTTGTTTGTGTGTGTGTGTTTGTGATTGTATGCATGTATACCCGGGTTATGTGGAGAGAGCTGGTGATGATGAGCATAAATGTTTCCTCAATTATTTCCCAGCACTGAGAAAGTGATGGCTCAAATTTGATATTCATTTCTTCCACTTTCAGCTTCACCAGTAGAAATGGACGCTGTGTGTACTGCAACTCTTCATAACACTCTCCAAAATTATTACCACCCTGCAGCAGAGAGCACACACATACACGGCAAATGAATGAGGCATGCTTGAGTCAGAAAAATGTCCAGAAAAAAAAATTAAGATACTTAATGTGTGTCCCTAGTAATTATGTCTGGACACACATGATCCTCTGCAATGTGAAGCACACATGTGAATTCAGACCAGACACAGACCTTAATAATCACAATAAAGAACATACTATAGACTACTCCGGGCTCCAAGAACAAGAGGGAACTCGGAAGGTGGAAAGCCCTGACAAAGCAGAACGTAGACTTATATGAGGCATACCGCACTGATACCAAACCCTACATCTGGATGCCGCTAATTAAATGTCATCTATCAGACAAGCAGACTAACACAAATTAATCCAGAGACAGAGGTGTAATCTGACTGAACAAAGCTCACCTCTGCAGAGGTACAATACAAACCAGGTAGGTACTGCAATGAGAACCAATGCTCTACAAACTGATCTGCTCTGGTTCATATCTCACCTCTGGCAAGGTGAGTATTGGCTTTCAGATTGCAAGCATGTTCTGTGGCCCCTTGTTTAAATGCAAGGCTGCCTTTTTCAACTGGGTAGGAGTCTCATCTGTTTATGCAGGTGACTTGGAGTGAGTCAAGCTCTGTCTGTAAGTCTAAGGACTGACTCCCCATCAAAGATTTAAGATTGAGCTATGGTACCTTCTGCCTTGTTTTTGCCTGTGTTCTGCCTAACCAGAGGCTTGACCCCCCCCCACCACCACCAAGTTCTCTGAGTTCTTCCAGCTACAGAAAGGGGTTTAGCGAAAGCGCAAGAAGCACAGGGGTAACCCTTCAAGAAACAATGAAGTACAAATAAAAAAATACCCCCAGGGTATAGTCATACCTGGTGTAGTTTGATGAAGTACAGCATGTCCTGCAGTGATGCAATCACCAAGCTGCGTAGCTGCAGCGACATCAGTGCAGCCACACAGGAGAAAAACTCCAGTGCTGTTACTGGGACAAGATCATCATCTTGTGGGACCAAGGACAACCAAACATCCTTAGATGTGATGAAAAGAGAGGCACACTGTGGCAACCAACTGCACAAACATACACACACACACACACACACACACACACACACACACACACACACACACACCCATAAATGCAACTACATTATACAAAATTCTTAATTGGTTTGTAAACCTGAGTTCACAGTGTCTGTTCATGTGTACTTGTTGCCAGTGATGACCATAGACACACAGCTCCTTTACAAAGAATGGTATCCAAGCAGGACTGCTCAGACAATAAAACATAACACAACTAACAGGCTCTCTCTCACTCTCTCTCTCTCTCTTACACACACACACACACACACACACACACACACGCAATCAAGAACAGCAAAAAAAAAATCTGTTCATACGCTGACCTAAATTCACATTGAGACAGTCAACTACTGAAATATTTGATAACAAACCTAACTAAAATACTCTTAAAAACTCACTTGTTAATGAGCTTATCTCTGGTGACCTGACACTGTCTCTGTACAAACTGCTGGAACTCACTGGGCAGCAAAGGCAGAGACACCGAAAACAGATCCTCCAAATTTACGAAGCGTAAATCTATGAAGCTTAGAACATCAATATATAGAGAATGATAGAGAGAGATTTAGGTACAATAAAGACACATATATAAAATCTCTATTACAAACCCAAATCAGAACGGTTTTGGACAGTATGGTATATCAAAATAAAATCCACATTGTTTCTTACATTTACAGTACATTTAATACTTATATGTCTTTCATTCAAGACATTATGAATCATTTTCATCTGGTCGGCTTCATTTCGTATTTCTTATATATATTGATTCCTCCGTTTTACTTGCAACACATATCAAATAAAGCTTGACTGTAAAGCATTTACCACTTAAAAGGCATTTTGGCATTAAGAATGAGTCAATCAAGAAGAGTGTTTCAGTGTTTCAGAGTGTTTCAGTATTTTGTGCCATTCTTCCAGCAAACATGTCTTAAGGTGTGCAGCACTACAGGGTCGTCGTTGCATTTTTGCTTCAAAATTCCCCACACATTCTCTATTGGGGACTGGGCAAGACTGCCTTTTATGCACTGAAATTCTTTCAGAATTCACATTCTTCACTTTTGCCCATAAAAATGGCAGCCTGTCATGGTACTACATTGGTACAATCACCTATTTGATTATTCTTTTTTTTTTAACCTCATTACTAGCCCTAAATTATCACCGTCCCAACTTGGAAGGTGTTACGTGCCAAAAATGCAGGAATATATGTATATTAAGTTTCAACATCTTGGGTTCATATTGTCTGCAATAATATGATTTTAATATAAAATTATTTTTTGCATTTTGTATACACGTCACAAATTCTGCTGATTTTGATCATTTAGGCCATTAAAAAAACACATTTCTACTCAAATGGAATTTTTTTTAAAGTTTCAACCGTACACAATACACTGTTGTTCAGCATTACGAAAATGAAGACTCTTACAGATTATAAACATATTCATAAAACATGTAGAAATACGTATAAATCTACCTGGCAGACAGGCTTCTACATTTTTGTGGACTAGCAATTTATTCACCCAATCAGCAAAAGAGATCATAATAAGGATAACAAAGGCAAATACGGAGCATTTACTTGTTTAACCAAAGTTCCTGTAACTGCAGCATCATGGGATTGACAGTAAACAGATGGTCTGTATTCCAGCTGTGAGCATCCCTGTAACTCTGTGACCACAGAACTGGAGCACGTATCACATGCTGAGAAAATGGACGAGGAATGCTGAATATAGACAACCTTTGCCTCTCTTCTGGGTCCACTAAGATATAATTCACTGCAGAGAGACAAAGAAAAATGCATGTAATACTAGGATTGATTTAGTAAAATCAAGTAAATTGCACATTCTTTTCAAGTTCTTAGACCTGTGCCCTTGTCGCCTCTGCTTGCTCATTAGGGACATAATGACTCTCATACAAAATTCTTACAAATTCTGTATGGCATCAAACCTCATTGTTGTAAAGCTGCTTTGTGACAATTCTGTATTGTAAAAAGCGCTATAGAAATAAATTGACTTGACTTGACTTGACTTCCAAGCCAGGAACGGGGGACGATTGTAGTTCTTGAAACGCTGTGCATAGGGACCTCTTAGTTCCTAATTCAACACAGGATTTTGTTCGTAGCACAAAGAAGCCCTGAGTGACTTAAGTATGCAGCGACAGGTCCAGACATATTGACACGTGTATATTGACTGATACAGACACAAGAACCTGTGTTGAGCTCAGCCGGCATGCTAAATGTTCAGTGGTACCTCAATTCTCATCGTTAAATCATTTCAGAAGGCTTGTGCCAAGCAAATTTCTCCCTTAAGGAATAAAGTCAATTGAATTAATCCGTTTCAGACCCACAGAAAATCCACACAGTATAAGGCATTATATGCATTAATGGAGTTGATTTGTACAGATGCTCTCTAATTTACAGTAGTGATATGGTTTGACAAATGCAAAAGTTATGTCTATTCTGTATCATAGTGGAGCCTATGACACATAAACACTTGTTATACACATGTGTTATAACCTATATAACCTATATTTAATAACCTATATTTGGCCATAATCTTTAAAGTTAAACAAATAAGTATTTTAAAGTATTCAAAAATATCTTGTAATTTAGTAATGGACTGAAAGTGAAAAGTAAAAGCAAAACACTCACTCTAATGATGAACTCAGGGCACTGGCAGTTAATGCTAACTGCTGAGCCTGAAAGCCAAGAGGATTTCATTCCTGTTTTCCTTTCGTTTGGTTATCATTACTAACCATTTTGAGGACCTATGGGGGCTTGTTTGCACTTAAAATACAGTAGTATAGATGTAAAAATAAAGAAAAACACAATAAACATAGCAACAAACTTTACTGAGAACAGGTTATTGTGAATACGAATCCCAGTGTACTGAACCGTGAATGATTAATAAAGTTTCAAGCATGCCGAGTACCAAGCGAGAACCGAGACAAATTTTTTTACTGGAGAGCCAAATTCGACGAGTTCCAAGGTGGTCGAGAACCAAGTATATACCAAGTACCAGTTTACTTATGCTTAAAATGAAAAAAAAAAAAACCTAGACTAACGGACCTACACTGAAGTTTTACTTTGAAGACTTTACTGATCCTATTTGCGGCGGAGAAAGTATGTACGTTCCTACTGGTGGTGCAAATGCAAACCAAAAAAACCTTGGAACTAATGTATTTCCTGAGAGAGGTCTGCTGGGGATAGTTCCTTCCAAATTAGTCCCTAGAACTGTTTGTTGCAAAAGTCACTTAATACAACCATATCAATGAACCCACACTATTGTTCCAGACTGTAACTTGCATGCGACTCACCAATGCTCTTGCGTATACTGAAAATAAAATCCTGCTTCACTTCCTCCAGGAGTTCAGTGCGAGACATCACTATTTCTTCTTGGTAACTGCTAGGAAGGAGCTTAAGTATATTGGAGATGTGGTGAGGGGGCTGAGGGGTAAGCTCATGCTCCTGAATCCCATTTTTGATGTAAAACATATACCTCTGAAAAAGGGTGAACACAAAATGATCTTAATTTTATTATTGTTAACAACAAAACGGACAGATTAGCAAGTAGGAACAAAAAACAGTGAATAGCAAAATAGGGAAACAGATTAGCGATAGAGCAGGTGGGTGCCACAATTTCTGACATCTAAATCTCTCTGAGTAGGTTCCAACTGGGTCATCCTTTCCTGTGCCTCCTGAGAACGCATTATGTCTAACTGCTGGCTTGGGCTTAAAGGTCGGTTTTCTGAACCCCAACCCCAAGTGCTTCTGTCACCTGGAGAGACAGTCTGGTATCTGTGAAAAACAAGAAGGATATTTGTAATTCTCCTTTAATTGAACAAATATGTATAAACAGTCTTCCCTCGTTATCTCGCCTATTCCATGACTATTTTTGGTGAAAGGTGAGTTTGGCGACTTAAAAGAGGCTAAAAAATAGACAAAGTTAGTGAATTTAATAATAATAATAATAATAATAATAATAATAATAAGCTTTCTTACATAAATAATGTTAGCAACTTGATTAAATGTACTCAACACAAAATAAACACTAAATAAATAAATAACACACTCGGATTGCTGCAAAACTGTTATGTTTCAGACAGATATGTAAATAATTACTTTTGTAATCTGATTAGACACTGGGTCACAAGCAGACATAAAATTGCTACCCCCACTGCCCTATAATAAAGCTCTCAGAGGCTACTTTTGGGTAGTGTGTCTCTTGGTATGAGATTGTTGTTCAGTCGACATTATGGATCACTTGTTGTGGCTGTTGCTGTCAATGAGTGTATAAACCTTATCTCATTCATATGTATAGTATGCTCACTAAAATCATTCTGTTTATTTTAAATTTACAGTATATCATGTGGTGGGTGTGCGTGTGTGTTTACTCAAGCTCTCTGGAAGTGACTTTCAGTGTCTTCTTAGTGAAACGCCTGACTGGCACAAGACGCAGTTAAGAAATTAACTCACTTTACATGTACATTTAAATGATTATGTGATTATTAGGTGGTTGCAGATAAAGTATGAATGTGCGTACAATGCGTATATGTACGTAGTAGTGTATAAGGATACAGGGCTGCATATATCTGTGCTGCAACTGTGTAATCTTCAGGTGCCGTGCTTTTGGGCTGTAGTTGCTTCCGATACACTCACTGGGAGTCCTGTGCTGACGTTGACCCTTAAAAGGAGCTGCCAGAGTCCAAGATGGGTTTTGCAGGATCGGTGGAAAGTGACTGTTTTGCAGCACCTTCTACAACCAGATAAGGCATAGTTATTTAGTTATTCTGTTTGGGACATAAGGCACAAAAAGCAGGGTTTGGAACAGATAAGTTAAATATACACAGTTACATGAAAGGTTGCATGGATGTGTCCAGTTTAATCCAACAATCCAAAAAATAAATAAAGTTATTATAAATGCACATGCCTGAAACAGATCAGAATGTAGAGGGGAGAATGACTGTGGGAGGGGAGGTAGTTCACATGATCGGCTCATACTGTGCATCTGGTATTCTTTCTAGGAAAAACACATACAGTTTTAACCCATAGCAACTATTAAAAAAATAACAAAAACACAGCCTAAATTAAATATGACATAGTTTTAAGAAATCAGATCATAATGCCATTTCCTGTGATGTATCCCAGAGGTGTTCCCACATTACAACTACTGCCATAAACCAGAGAGTTTTTGGCAAAAATGTGGCTTACAAGAGGCAAGTACAGTATATGGATAAATAAAGCTGCCTAAAGTTTTAGACATTATACAGGCTAGCTATGCAGATCACCAGTAGCATCCCAAACACACCAAACATGCCAAAACAAACAAACAAACAATCTTGGTGGTATAGTCATAAAAACACATTTATTTTGACTGTTTCTTGGAAACAAAAGAAAGCTGCTACTGTGCAACACAGTAATATATATTATAACACTACAGTAACATTCAATATAACGTATAATATCACAACAACATATTCCCCAGTCAAGCCAAGTTTAGAGTACCCTGTTATCAAAGTTATGTAGCCCATACATACTTATCTAATAAATATGTTTTCTTTCTTGTTAGAGCAAAAACATTGGATAATTAATATAAATACCTGTCGAGAGTAAACTGTTCAGCTCCTGTGAATCTGGATGTGGTTACTGGCAGGTCGCGTGCTCAAACTGGCTAAACCCCAGCTCTGTTACCGTTATTACGCCAGAGTAATTACATAGCAACGGAGTAGCACGGATAACCCACAGCATACAATGAAGCTAAAACAGCTAAAAAAAAGTAAAGATACAAAAATGTATCTAAAAAGAATTCAGTAACAACAATTTGTACAACCCGAAAATGCTTATATGTGATGGCGATTCCCGATCGCATCGTGCGAATCCACGACTAATTCTTTGACAAATCAAGACTGCGGTGGTCAACGGAATCGACTCAGTGTCGTATTGACATCCACTGTCAAAGGCTAGAATAAAATGTATCAAATATAACTTATAGTTATGAGTTTGGTTCGTGTTTACGTTTATACATTTATTTGAGCAGAGAATGTATTAAGAAATTATGTATAATTTATGTAACGACAAGTTACATATATAGGCTATTATGATGTTGTGGGATAAGTGTAAAGACAAAACTGTGACAACACAAGCTCGAAATAAACAATGAAAATGATAAACAAACAAACCAATAAAACGGTTCACACCTGCAATAATAGGCTGCTGTCCTAAAATAGTTCTGGTTGGTTTGGTGCATTTTAAATTGGGCACTGCTGATGTAAAACAAGAATAGCTGGTAACCATGCAAACGTACTGGACCATATCTTCTTTGACAGTATTTTCACCTTTAGGCCAGACTTTTTTATTGCTTGTTTCGAGGATCCGCCGACGATCATATTTGAAAAATTCCCAAAAAAGTTTTTTTTTTTTGTTGTATTTCTCGGATCCGCCTCAGTACCAATTGTTGAAGTTTAGCTTGTTCCGCCCTCCGATGGAGAGCAAACAGTTTTCTTCAGTTCATTTTATTTTTTTCCAAATTCACTTTAATTTAATTGTAGGTTAAATAAATGTTATTTTTTAATAAACATTATTTTTTTATTTCTTCCTCCTTCCTTGTATTGATTCCACATAGCCCTCGAGAAATTGAAAATTGCTGAAAATTATTTTTAGTTTAATTAATTAATTAATAATTTAAATTTATTTAGATTTTTTTTCCTCCCTCCTTATTAGATTCTTAAGTAGGGACATCCGAGAAACAAGCAATTTAAAAAGACTGGCCTTAAATTGAACTATTTTACTTATCTATCTTGCTTAAATTTCCCTAATTTTGTTTTGTTTTATAGTAGTCCCAAAACATTTTTAAACACATTCAGGCACCTGTACCCTGTTATTAAAATTTTACTTGTTTTGGAACATAGTTAAGAAATTCAATATTTAGAAAATAAAAGTTATGGTATGGCCTATGGTAACACGTTAATAGGCTAGAGTAAAAATGACATCCAAGACCTAATTAAAAATTGAAGAAAACGTCTACATAATCTACATCTACAACAAACACATTTTGCTATTTTATAAGTTGGCATGATTTATATCTTGTTTGTGGTACGTGTTAGTGTATAAAAGAGGTAAAAATCAAGCACTGGTGAGAAAGCTATCTTGTCACAAGCAGAGAAAAATAAGTTTTTTTTTCCTTTTATTAAAGCGATGTTGGTTATCTAATTATTTGTATCAACTGCAGATGTAATCTATACACAGTTTTAATACAAAAATATTTTTACACTTTTATTTACAATTTTGTTGTAATTTAAACATATAAAACACATTTCAAACAGCATCAACAGTGCATGCATGATAATAATAACAGTACAGTAACATTAAGTTACATTTTGTAATAAATTAATATGTGTGCATTCTATGTTTGGCCAGTAATCCTGTGTGTGTGTGTGTGTGTGTGTGTGTGTGTGTGTGTGTGTGTGTGTGTGTGTGTGTGTGTGTTATGTCTCATCATGGGACTGTAAGTACACAGGCTTTGCTTCTTTCCTCAGTCTCTGCTGAGCTCGTAGCTTCCTGCCTTTCTGTGTGGCTAAACCCATCGGTGGAAGATACAACTGCATGCACATACAGAAAGAGAAGGACAAACAGAGAGATTGATTAATATCGTTCTTCTTGTTGTTGTTTTTATTTTTATTAAGTCATGATTTACGTCAACTGGACTTACAGGTCTGGGGTATGGATTCTTATAATGCAGTCCTGCTTCACAAAACATGCATTAGTTATCAAGACAGTTACAGCACTCTACATTAATGGCAGTAGAAAAGTAATGACACTACTACAATACTCACCAATCTCAATTCTTGCCTCACACTCGGCTACACACTTACTGATCTCCTCTGGGTCTCTTAACTGAGACAGACAGACATACATTACAAAGCATTTAAACCACCCGATAATCACAAGTGCCCTTTACGTTTATATTGTGGAACATTTTTTTTTTACTTTTTTAACACTGCCATGCATCTGCCTCAACATCTAAAAACTAAAAAGCAAATGTATAAAACTACAGCCTATTAGTTTAAAATAAACTTTTTAATATAACTCAAACTATTTTAGTTCACTGTTTTCTAGTGGTTCCTCTAGTTTTCTATTGTTACTTTTAAGTTCACTGTTACTGTCTTGGTTGTAAAGCATGTAGCTTCAAATAAGTATTTTCCACTTATTTTTTAGAAAGTATAGTCAATAGACCTCATTTACATACAATTATACGTCACACATACAGATTCAACTGTTAGTGTAAATTAAGCCTCTGATATTAAAATCTATCTGAAGTGACTCATGCAGAACAAACGGCCAACATGTTAACGACTTAAAGTGGCAAGTAAACACGGACTCCTGACCAAGACCAACTAACTTGCAAAACACCAGTTGGCAAGTCCAGAAGCTGTGTACAAACAAATGGAGTGACAGTGGATGGAGGGACAGTGGACAGCAGAGCCAATCGATGAGCTTGTGGCTGTTTTAAAGTGAAACAGGCTTCAGCTTGAGCGACTGTTTTCTGTCCTACTGCTTGACTCATCTCCAGTTAATATATAATAACACTGTTTTTGGCTGTTCTCTAGCGCATTGCACTTAACTAGTTAAACACACTACATTGGTGTTCACCTAAACAACAAGCTGGACTGGTCAGTTAACACTGAGAACCTTCTTTGACACAGTGGTGGCATCTGCTATTTTTTACAGAATGGTCTGTTGGGGCAGCAGCATCTCAACTGCAGACAATAAGAGACTGGACAAACTCATAAAGAGAGCCAGCTCTGTCCTGGGAAGTCCCTTAGACCCAGTGCAGGTGGTAGGAGACAAGAGGATGTTAGCCAAGCTGGCATCCATGCTGGAGAATGACTCCCACCACCATGCATAAGACTCTAGCAGCTCTTCAGCGACAGGCTGTTTCACCCCAAGTGTGTGAAGGAGCGGTATCACAGGTCCTTCCTTCCTGCTGCTGTTAGACTCTACAACCAGCACTGCTCCCAGCAGACCACATATACACAGCAGACTATACACACACACACTTACAGAATTTTTTTTTTTTTCAGTGTGACAGTGCCCAATATTTTTCCATTACCCCTGTGCAATTAAGAAGCAACATGCAACTATTTGTAGATACAATTTTAGGAGTTCTTGACTTTTATAAGTTATATTGTATATACTGTACTGTTTATTTATATACCTATTTTTTGTACTGAGTGCCTTGCTATCCCTTGCTGAGTGAATTTCCCCACTGTGGGACTAATAAAGGTTTATCTCATCTTATAAACTGTTAATGTACATAAATAAATAAAGAAATGTGCAAATATATAAATAAATATATATATTAAAATACACCAAGAAACAACTAAATAAATGCATATAAAAAATGCAGAAAAAGCTACTGACTCAAATGAATACCAAATCAAACTCCTTGTGTATCAAGTGCTGCTTACATTTTGGTTCTGTCTGAACAGAGAGCGAGCCTCCTGTGCTATGTATTTCCTCTCAATCTCAGTGTCATTCTGGAGTGCTGACAGAGCCTGCCAGCTACGAGCAATGCGAAAAACACGCCGATAAAGAGCCAGCACCTCCACGCGTCTCGATGCCATCACTTCTATAAAGACAGACCGAGGGAAAAAAAATCAGAGCTAATGATCACAGGAGCTGCAAATGGAACTTTTTAGCACTTATTTATAAACTTCTTAAAAAATACTTCAAAGGCTCAAGTGTCCTGCTAATGTGCTGTAGTTTCTTTTTTTTTTTACACCAAATCAGAATACTGAATACCAGTTTCACTGCACTAAAGCAGTACTTCAGTTTCCAAAGCTAGCAATTCAATACTGGTTATGATTAAATCAGTATTATCAGTATTATTTACTACTTTTGTGTTCTGAGGAAAGTAAGTAATGGACATACTGATGGAAAATACATTTAACCCATAATTGCTGTGAGAATGCATTAATTGCAAGTTTCTCCACATAAGATTGTCTGATTATACTTCAGCATAATGAGAAACTTGGTTACAGCTGTACTTGAAAGTCACTTAACATTGAAAAGAAAAACACTTAATAATGATACTAAATAATTATAATAAAGCACTAAAACATAGTGCAGCTTAAAAAAACAATACACCTACCACGATGCTAGCCATTTAATCCAAAACAGTATTGTGAAATTACGGGCATGAGCTACTAGGTGGGACAGTTCGATGGGTAGAATGAATTTTCAGGACTTTATCCATGGGTACATCACCATGCCAAGAAAAAAAAACTCTGAGTGAATTTGTTCCCCAAACAATATGACTTTTGTTTTTAAAATATTATAACTTTTTTTCTTAAAATGGTACACATTTATTCTCAAAATCCAATGTATATATTTTCTTAATCAGTGGCCCTAAAACACTCCCACATTTATGCAAAATATTCGAAGGCGTTCCCAAACTTTCAAGCACCACAGTACATCTCCATTACAAAATACAATGAAATAAAGAAATAAAATAAATCCTGTTCTTGATATACATGTTCACAGTTTCTGGTAACAGTTTTCATAAGTAAACATGACTGTGAAGCTCGTGTGGTTCATAGCTGTTAATGGAAAAAGGCGTTCCTGAGGAAGATGGTTAGAATCCTGGGGACTGTACAGAAGACGACACAGTAATCCGTACAGCATTACGTCCAGTAGTTACATATCGTCACCTGGAGCCAGTTTTAATGAATATCTAATCTTATTCTGTATTTATTTGGTCTATAAAAAAGACAAACACGTGTTTTTTGTATGCTACACTACCAACACGCGGAGAAATACTGTATGCTAGTACACTGTCCACGCTTGTAGCACTGTATGGAACACTGTGGTTTAACATTACTCGCTAACAAGATAAACTAAACACCTCCAAGCATGCATTCCGAGTATATTTCCTGATTTTAAGAAATACACTCACATTCTAGCACATTATCTTTGGGTTTCTCTATTAAATATAACTTACTGTTACCCCGTTCTTCCCCACGTTTCGATTATATTCGAGGTTCATAAACATGCGCACGTTTTACGCAGACTTCACCCTAGAGATA
>JAVSBV010153309.1:0-15135 GCA_033117975.1 Parotocinclus spilosoma
CATCCCCACCGATGGCTCTGTAAGGGCGATCGGCGCGGACGACTACAAGCTCCGGGAGCGGGTAGGACCCTAACAGCTGCAGTTTTTTAACACTGTGTTCACTCATTGTTGCTGGTCTTAAAAAGGGGAAGATCATTGTCAGTTTGCATCATAAAATTTGTCAACTTATTTATACGTAAATTCTGCCCTCAATTCCTTTACAAGAAAATGGTCTGTGACTTGTGTATCAAGTAGGGGTCTTTTCCACTGACTTTACCAGTGTCCTCTCAATGGCTAACAGAGCTAGGATGCTTAGATGGCCTTGGCCCCTTATGTTGTGGGAGTAAGAATTAAGGAGAAAATCCTTTCTATAACCGCAGATGTAGCTCCAGTTCTTACCACTAATGACAACAGTTTGTACAACTGAGTCATTGCACTGTCCAACAACGAACTAACAAAATTATATTCAACTGAAACAAGGATATACTATAAGTGTGTTTTATTTATAGTGTAAGAAATGATCAATGGAAATGAAATTAAATTTAATGAAAGTAATTGTGCCAAGCACATACCAAGAAATTGGTTGCAGTTTGTCTTTTGACTTCATTTATACAAAATATAATATAGACTCATTCATATTATTATTACAAAGTTACAAATCAACACTACTAACTTGTTCTATAAATGATCTTTATACAATAACATTTCTTGGTTACTCAATGATTGAAAGCCAGTCTGACACACCAGTCTCAATCTATGATGATCCAACGACATGCATGACAATTAAGATATGTTTTTTGTGTTGTGCCATGCCAATCCTGGTTCAACATTGCAAAAAACTTTGCCTGTGTGGGGTATCCAAAGGTACTCAGCAAACTTGCAGAAATATTGCTTTTGGAAATGATAACAACTTGGGGTCCTTTGATGTTACTGCTGTAATGTATTTTACATTGTTACATTACATAAGCTTTAAACATACACCTGTTCCAATTAGTAACTCGTAGTTACTTACTAATTAGTAATAGTTGTTTGTATAACAATCGCTTTAAAAACTTTAAAATGAGTTTAGTAAGATATGTTTGTCTGTTGACTTGAGAATTCTTGAGGAAGCTACTGAAAATGGCAGGTCCTGAGGACCTGGATTCTGTTCGGGGTATGTACTGCTTATACCCAGTTAACTCTGCATGAGACTTCAGACCCTCCCTATGACCCTGACCAAAACAAACAGAATAAAAAGATCTTTGCTATAGTTTTTATTTAGACTTGGATAAGGGCATATATGGAGATATTAATGCAGATCATTAGAAGATTAGAACTTACAGAGGTGCTCCTCTTTCAGGAAGGCTGGGCAGATCAAGGGTAGGATCCTCAGAGATTTTGATGGCCTCTAGCATGGCAGCCAGTAATCCCTGCCCTCCCTCTCCTCTTAGAGCTGGACCAAAGCACTCAGGACGCCTAATCAACAGCCTTACCACCACGTTGGCATTCTCCTCCACACTCTCACCTAAACAAAACAAAGCAAGGCAGGTAATTACATTTCAGTCTGGGTGCTGAGTTAGACGATATTAGACCACTGAGGCATACCATTGACAAATACAGCAAACCGGAGGAAGGACAGGTAGCGCTCTCCTTCTATGGGATTCCAGCCAATGTCAGGGTATCCTTTAGCTACCATGATTGGGCAGCTCTGCAGACCACAGCCTGCCAAGTATGTCACCACCTGAACAAGGTACAAGCCGAAATACGATTTCAATAAATAAAGGTTATTGTGCACTATGCTACTGAGGACTAATTCTTGATTTACAAGTAGATATAAATATTAGAAAGAAATATTGAGAAATATTTGGTAGATCCATTTCATCAAGTGTCTTACCTTTTCCAGGTCCGGTTCCTCTAATGCCAAGGCGAGACTATTGTTGTCCATCACTGATGATGCAGCTACGTCCAGTGGAGTTGAGCCTCTCATGGCTGAACAAGCTGTGGACAGAGCAACAAATGTACAATTTAACTACTAACCACTTTTCATCAAGCCGACTGGTAAATTCACCAGCAGATGGCAGTATTTGTTGTTTGTTTTATTTAGTATAGTAATGCTAAATTCTAATAATGTCCCTTAAATTCCTTAAATTGCATTCACATACACTAAAATAAATTTTTCTGAATATATATATATATATATATATAGCGTGTGTGTGTGTGTGTGTGTGTGTGTGTGTGTGTGTGTGTGTGTGTGTGTGTGTGTGTGTGTGTGTGTGTGTGTGTGCATGAAATTGCTGTCATACATGCAAATATGTTGATTTGGAATAGTCCGAATGCAGTCAGTGCTATACTCTGCATTTAACCATAAATATGTGAATTTAATAAGGACCAAACATAAGAAATGTAATAAATTTACGAACTGTAGCATTTTACTGCACATGCCAAATAGAGCTGCTATTTTTCCATCTAGTCATCTTTATGTATGTGTTCTTTATATTATTGAGCAGTGTTAAAACGTCTACACTGAGGTAGCTCAAATGACACGCACACACACACACGCACACAAGCATATACATTTTGGGCCATTGTGGTTAACATTATTACAATAATTATATAAAGTTATAGTTGTATTTCTGTGAACAGTTCCCACAATAATAGCAAGACAAAACTGTGTGTGTGTGTGTGTGTATGTGTGTGTGTGTAAGTGATTACCTAGTCCCACACTACTGTTCTCTAGAAGGTAGCTGAGGTGATCAAACATGGCTTTCTGATTCTCACGGCTGATGCGACAGAAGTAGCAGAGGAAGCGACAGCAACTGGCCACCATTTTAGGAAAAGCAACCTCCTGCACACAGACGACACTACCATTTAGGCTGACATGCTACCTACATGCTTTACCAATCTAATAAATTTACCAATTTAATATACGACAGACTTTAAAAAAATATTTTTGTTACTGTACATAATTGGAAAGCAGTTTGATTTAAACAGGAATTTGTCCATTTACATTAGTCTTATATATACAATCTTATGTAAAAGTTTGGGCAGCTCTCATCAGATTACACTCTTGCATTGTATGTCTGTCCATCTCATGGCCAGCAGGGGATGCTGTTGCAACTCCGTCAAACACATCTCATATAAAGTCTGACCTGGACAGGTCACTGTGATGGTGGGTTACACTGTGACATGTATTGCATCATTAGAAAAGGTAAGCTTTGTTGGTTTTAAAAATTTAATTACATTTTTAAAGAAACAAATGTAATACCAGCAAGTGTAACTGGAAGTAAGAGCAGAAAGGGCTGTTTTCTTATCAATTATAACATTGAAAACCATGTAAGTTGACCAGGAGTCTTGATTTTTTTAAGAATGCACAAGTATTTTAGTTTTTGTTGAAGTAATTTAAAGTAATTTAACCTTTTCACCCTGTTGGCCTTCTGAAGGGCATAAAAACTGTTATGTTAAAAAAGTAATCTTCCGTTTTTTAATACTGCATCAACATTTCATGTGTTTTCTGGTTTATGCTAATAAAGAGACTGAATTATAATTACAAATGGTCATTACACATTTGCAATAACTGTGGCCTAAGACTTTTGCACAATACTGCATATTTAAGTGTCCTTAAGACTTCATTCTAGTTTGAGATTTTGGATAATGGACATAAACCTGATTTGAAGGGCTACTGTCCCTTTACAGTAACATTCCCATAAGTAAAAATGCATACCCATGAAGATCTGCTCTCAGCCAACCTCTCGTTTTTGAGCTGTCTTAAAAGACCCAACATGAAATGCGACACCGTTGTCCACCTACAGAAATCTTTCACCTTTTAAAAACATATTGCCATTGTACACATTTTGGGTTTATACGGTCAGCGCAAGGGAACTGAGTATCAGGTCTCAACTCAAGCACCTGCTATCCATGTTACTCATGAAGGGACCACTTACATAGTGTGCCAAAGTGAAATGAGAGATGGACGTGATGTCGTGGCACTCCCAGATCCCTGTCCACAAAAAGCATCATGTTTGCTGGGGTCGTTAATTTACAGCCAGTCATCCAACACTGCCCAATAAGGACTGACATTAGAGGTCACCCCACTTCCCGCACTCATTACAGGCATTATGTTGTTTGGCTTAAGCTGGCTCTCTATCTGCTGAGACATGTGACATTATAGAAGACAAGTTTTCTTTCAGTCTGCCACTTTGCGAACAGACAGACAGAGCATAACTACTGAAAGTTTCTTTCATCAAAAAGGATTGGCGTGGACCTCAGAGCCTCACAAAGTTAATTAGGCATACACATCACAAGTAATGAGATCCTCTCATTTCTTAATTAGCTGAGATCAATTTTAAATCCATTCTGGAAATAGCCCTTCCTCAGGAATGTGTCACTGAAACCCATGACACTAGACAATATCTATTAAAGCATTGCAAATGAAATAAGAGTCAAGTAGAGTGTAGTTTTTCTTTTCTTGTAGTGTAAAATAACAGTGCCAAAAGGCAAAACCTCAGACTAATTTGAAATAGTCAGTTTTTTGTTTGACAATCTGAAACAATCCAGCTTCATTTAATGATATTACCTTATAACTAAAAACATTTGCCCCCTTTCACACACAATTGCAACTAGCAACTACAGGTAGGACTGCAGGAAGACACAGACCACCCCACCTGTGATTGAAAACCACTGAGCAACCGTGCCCCCAACATAAAGCTTATTTGATAACAAAGTACTTAACATTTCAAGAATAAGTGAAAAAGTGAATACAATTAGTGAACAACAAAATAAAAACAATTAATGCATGACCACAGATGTTCCTCACTACATTTTCCAGCACTCATTAATCTTGTAAAGTTTATCAGAGTGTGAGATAGTATCGTACTGTGCATCACTCGCCCATGGGAACATTTGGAATCCAAAATTCAGAGTATGGTTTCCGCTGAATGAGTACATTTGTCTATTATCAGTTTCCCAGGTCGAAATATTGTAATTTGTACCATCCTAAAATACCTGTGCCAATATTTGAAAGGTACTTAATAAATAAATCAGCCCAAAGTAACTGGCCGGCAATAACCAGACCTGGCAACTAGATGCTTCAGCTTTACACTCTATTTGGTTCAGTTTGTGCGCATGCGCAGACTAAGAAAATAATAAGTCAGAGTGAGGATATACATTCACTGGCAAATCTGATTAGTAAGTTAAAATCCAGCTTTCATTATCAAATCTCTTAATTTGATTTCTGGGCCTTTTTCTGATCTAAGAAATCAAAGTATGCTGTTTACATTATCATTTAAATAACCAGATAACAGATTGTTGTTTTAAAGCCATTCACGCCAACCTTATGCAAAGCTCAATCATCAATCAATCATCTAGTTTGAAGGGGTAGCCTGATTAAGTCATTTGTGTGTATCTCTGAATGCTACTCTGAGGAAAAGTTAATCTTTCTGTATCCATATCATAAAACTTCTTTTTAAATGTCAGGGTGGAATGTGCCAAAAGATAAAGATTCTGACAAATATCACGATTTTTACAATGCATTTAGGTTAAGTAATAAAATAGAGATAGTTTACCTTAGACTTATCTCCTCCTAGCACATTGACCATGACCTCCATGACGGTCTCATGCATGCCCAAAACACGCATCAGGTTCGGGTGTTGATAGAACACTTTATTGTTCATGATATCACTGTGGAAGATGAAAGATCCATCAACACTATCTTTAACGTCCACTAGAAAGGGCACTCTAGCATTGCTGCAAAGCCATTGACTGGGAAAGCTATTATTTCATCATGTTCCTACCTCAGGCCATCAATCATGAGCTGGCCTTCCTCTTCCCCCATTCGGACACTGAGTAGCGAACGGATCTGGCCCAGAGAGGCCAGCAGATTGATGGCGTCCTGCACAGATTTTTCGCTGATTGTATAGGTCTTTCTCATAGCACGCAGCAGTTCACCGATGCCATCGTACTGCCTCCGGAGCAAGCTGAACATGCTACGCACCAACTGCGGGTTCTGGATGGTGCATTCCTGAGCCCAGCTCACCATTGTTTGAGAAATCAGCTCCTTCAGGTTTGCTGAGGGAAAAAAGTACAGACACTTCTATTTGACCTTTCTAGGTAATGTAAAAAAACAGCTGGCAGGCTGACATTTCCAGTTATAACATTCGATTAAAGATTTTTATCAGCTACAGAACTGAGTTTTTGCTTTCTGTAACTTATAAATGTATAGACTTGTAGAGACTTCCTTGACAGAATATAACTGCTCAAGCACAAGCACAAGCAGGTGTACAGCAAGTGAGCTAATTCATTCTTTTTTAACAATCACATCACCACAGTGTGCAATGCAGCGACCAACCCGAGACTTAGGGTTCCAACACATTGCAGGGCACATGTATTTAAACAGATACACGGAGAGAGAGACAGACAGAAAGACACAGAAAGACACATAGACAGACAGATAGATTTAGACTCTTTAAAGACTCAAATGACCTAAAGTATGCACAGTGAAGAAAATTATTATTTGATACACTGCTGATTTTGCAAGTTTTTCCTCATACAAAGGAGAGGTCTGTAATTTTTATCGTACACTTCAATGCAAGAGACAGAATCTAAAAAAACAGAAAATTACATTGTATGATTTTTAAATAATTAAGTTGCATTTTATTAAATAAAATAAGTATTTGATCACATATCAACCAGCAAGAATTCTGGCTTTCACAGACCTGTTAGTATTTCATTAAGAAGCCCACTTATTCTGCACTTATTACCTGTATAAACTGCATCTGTTTGCACTCGTTACCTGTATAATAGACATCTGTCCACACACACCTCTCCAAAATACTCAATATCAAAGAGCTATCTAAGGACACCAGGGACAAAATTGTAGACCTGAACAAAACTGGGATACAGGACAATAGACAAGCAGTTTTGGTTGAGAAGATAAAGACTGTTGGTACAATTATTAGAAAATAAAGAAACACAAGATGGCTGTCAAGCTTCCTTGGTCTGGGGCTCCATGAAAGATCTCACCTCATGGGGTAAGAATGATTCTGAGAAAGGTCAGGAATCAGTCTATAACTACGTGAGAGGACCTGGTCAATGACCTGAAGAAAGCTAGGCCCACAATCTCAAATATGAAACACACTACGCCGTCATGGATTAATATCCTAGAATCCATAGAGCTTTTTGGTATGAACTCCACTCGCCGTGTTTGGAGGAAGAAGAAGGATGGGTACAACCCCAAGAACACCTTCCCAACCATGTTGCATGGGGGTGGAAATATGGTTGAAGATAGGTCATGGTTGGGTCTTCCAGCATGACAATGACTTGGAACACACAGCCGGGGCAACTAAAGACTAGCTCCATAAGAAGCATTTCAAGGTCCTGAAGTAGCCTAGCCGGTCTCCAGACTTGAACCAAAAGGAAATCTTTGAAGAGCTGAAAATCGATTTTTGCCCAGCAACAGCCCCAAATCCTGAATGATCTGGAGAAGATCTGTATGGATGAGTGAGCCAAAATCTTTGCTGCAGTGTGTGCAAACTTGGTCAAGAACTACAAGTAACCTCTATAATTGCAAACAAATGTTTCTGTACCAAATATTAAGTTCTATTAAGTTCCCTCTCTCTGGATTTAAGTTTGGGGTTCCAGTGTAAGTTAAAATGTGTGTGGTGGATGGTCAACCAGATCATTTTTAATAACATTGCTCTATTTCAAACCCTTTCTGCAAACCATTTCTTTATAGAGGGCAAACATTTACAGAACTGGTTTGTTGGAAGTAGATTCCTATAAATGGGTCATTGAGTCATTAAGGTGTTCAGTACAACATACTGATGTACTTCTTGGGACCATTAGCGGTGAGTGTGGATAAAATAAAAGATCACCCATTTAAAAAGTTGTCACTGTTTCACAACTGTATAACATTGTATAAAACTAAAATGGTCATTGACTAGGAGAAAGTATAGGGGAAAGTCGTAACACTATAGAGTTACAATAGAATGCAATTGCAATAGAACAAACACATATATCAATGCAATTTATAGATTGTTACAAATAAGTACCTAAAAAGTCATCCACACCAACACAAGTAACTTACTTAAAATACATCACAAGACACATCAAAAGATTTAGAATAACCTCTAAATGTGACCTAACAAACGAGCACATGGCAGGGAAGGGACTCAAACAAATGACATGCTTCCTGCTCTTAATCCCTGCCTCTGCTCATAGCCAATCCATGGAGTTGGTTGGCTTTTAAGGTGACCCTGCTGATTCATTTTTTATGGCCACAATGCTCGAAGGCAAATTTTCATTCAAAAGGTCACAGACATTGAACATTTTGCTGTTAAGTAACATTAAGCCACATAGTGGAAGCAAACCAAGTGCTGTAGTAAAAGTACATCAGACATTGCTGTAAAAAAAATTCAGCTATGTTACCGTAATCCAGCTTGTGCTTTGTTTTGCATAAATTTTAAAAACTAATAGTCAACTGCTTCAATGATAAAGTCAAAAACTAATGAGCCTGCTTAAAATGCCATAGCAAAAACAGGGGTCATTTTTCACTTATATCTGCTGAAGCTGAATCTACTTATCTGTATGATAAGTGTTTGACTTCACTGCTGTCAGACAAAAGATGAAGCTCAGTGCGCTGTAAATATTTAAGCCCTCCTGCGTCTGAGAGGTTTCATTCATCAAACCTTTAGTATAAATGCAGCACAGGATTTTTATTCATTAGGTAGTCTTTCGCTCATCTATCTTCATATCACCATTTTTGGGGGTTTTATCAGTCTGTTCTTTTGTTTATTTGAGTTGAGCCTTTCACATTTTAAATCCGCTCCACCCACTATCTGCACTAATTCCCTTTTATCGTATACAAACACACCAGCATAATGTATATTTTAAATGACCTCAAAATATGATTTGTGTAATGCACTGTAACAGCAACCCACAACCAGTGTGTTCAGGGTAGACTTTGAATCCACAGGTCCATGACCAGGACAAAATTGATCACAGAAGATAATTAAAGACTAATAATTCTCATTTTACCTTCTGTATCAAATATTATTTAATATAATTCAGGACTGGTTTCTGATTATTCAATAAATGGCCTGATTTCAATTAACATGACATCCTTGTTTTAACTGGCACGCAAGACCAACAAATGATGATCCAGTTTCAGATGATTACAGTGATTCAAATGTCTGTTGACAGATGTGATCAACCTTTTAATATGATCAGCTTAATGTAAAACAATTACATAAAGCACCTCTGGTTTTAATGCTTATCTTTCTTACTTGGAGCTGCTTGTTCCTGTTCTGATGGTTCTTCCTCAGTTTTCTGTGGACGACCTTTGATTTTGTACAACAAGGAGAGCAAGCGACCCTTAATGGACGTATCTGGTTCCTCCTCTTCTTCCTCAACGGGAATGCCTATGGAAGGACACAAGTTTAAGCCAAATGCCTGAAATTTCTGTTATCATTTTGTTCATGTTAGATGTTCTCACATGCATGCATTATAGAAGTGGACTGCGGTTAAGGTACTAGACTCTGGACCTAATGGTCCAGGGTTCAAATCCCACCTCTGCCATAAGGTTGGGTCCATAAGCAAGGCCCTTAACCCATGATTGCTTGATTTGTAAGACTGTATAAGTCACTCTGGATAAGGGCGTCAGCTAAATGCTGTAAATGTTACTAGAAGGGCTGGAAGTATGAATGTCAAAATAACGTAATGTCAGTTAGTTGTGTGGTATGACGGTGTTCCAGTATACTGTGGAATTAGAAAATATGATAGTATTTTAAAATGGTGACGCCATTTAAATGTATACTTCACACACTGGATATACTTACAGCACTGACAGAACAGTCTAAAGGCAGCTAATTCCTCAGATCAGAACACTGTCATTGACAATTAAATTTCGCTAGATGGCACCAAATGCATTGGTTAAATGATTAAGATCACTCTAAAGTCCATTTCTGTATTTATACCCAAGGGTGTGGGGTTATTAGATTAGAACACTTCTTCTCTTACATCTTTCCGCATAATGCTCTGATTATTTCATTTATTTGTGGCAACCATGTTTCAAATATATACATTATGAACACTCTGTAAACAGTTTGAGAAATTGGCACCCAAATCAGTGAATTTGAGAGAAAATTTTATCAACCTACAAACCACATTGGCAGGTTAACAATTTGGAAACAAGAGACAAGAAAACTATTGATTACATGTCACAAAGCAAAAACGGTGCACGATACACGAAACATTGAAAAAAGAAAAAAAATGTGTTTAATTGCAACTGAAAGTCATATTGGGGCCGATACATCATTCTATAATAGGCAGAATGATAGATCATATAGATGCAGAATCAAACAGATCATACAATAGATCATAAAGGCCCTGCTGCTTCACACTGGCCCTGCTGCAGTCTGTAGATCCAAACCAAAATACGTTTACAAAATATACCTCTCTGCTACACATAAATGCTCATAATTTTGATGGTATTGTCATTGTTGTTGTTTTTTTAACCAAGACAATTCCCAAAATGGTGGCTGTTTATCAAATGAATAAATATGTGGCTGGTAGAAACATTTTATTTCCAACACTGACTACAAATCAATCAAATCAATACTGCCCAACCCTAGTTGGTACTTTGATTTGCTACCCAGCAGACATACCACAATGAAGTCTCAGGTCCTCATGAAAGACAAGGAGATCTTCTTGGATGTCTTCAGGACAAGGACAGTCCTCACCAGTACTGAAGTCCAGGAGCATATTAATCTGCCAACGAAACATGGATGAGCTATAGAGCTTGAATCTAGAATAGTACAACCTTGTACTTGAAGATGTCAGAAATTGCACTCCTCATCGATCTAGTAAATTAGACAGTTTGTGTAGCTACTTGGCAGATAATCTTAATAATTATGCAGAAATGCAAACAGTGTTCACAAACAAAGCATAACATCTTTTTCTGGATAGCTCTCTTGGATAAATAGGGAATGAACTTAATTTCTAGCAAGTTTACAATATAGACAAAAAAAGAGATCAGATCAGACATTACAAAGATGAATTGTGCTGAAAGAGATAATGAAATCAGAAAATCAGACCTCAAGATAAGGTAAGATTATAGAAAAAAATGCGGATATCTTAAGGGAAACATGCAAAGGTTAAGCCTGTAACCCTTCTCAAGGAGGGTTGCAAATTGGGCACCGCTGCCTCACAGCTTTATCCCGATCATGGGCTCCACCTGCATGGAGTCTGCATGTCCTCTCTGTACTTGAGTGGGTTTTTCCCAGGTACTCCGGTTTCCACCCACATTCCAAAGACATGCTTGTTAGGTTAATTGGTGTTTCCAAAGTGCCCTTAGTGTGGTAATGTGTGCATGAGTACGAGTGTATGTGGACTATAATGGATTGGTGCCTTGTCTAGGGTTGTTCCTGACTTGAGCCCTGTCCGACTGGGCACCAATAATACACCAACAATAGGATAACCTGATGAGATAATGAATTAATGGTTTAGAGTTTAACATCTGCTGGTACTTTATGATATCTGAAAAACATTTGGGAGTAAAGATCTGAGACCATCATAGATCCATTACTATGCAGTGTTTTTCTTGATGGCTTTTTTTGTGCAGAAGTGGTCATATGACCATTGAAACCAGTCCCACTGAACATCAACATTATGCAAACAGTAGCTTGCAAACTTTTTAGGCCATCATTACATTAACTATAGTATTGCTACGCCAAATCTAATGGTGACCAAAGACTCCCAGAAGTTGAATCTGTTCATCTGGACATACAGTTTTGTGGGAGAAACGTTACATCACTCATCTAAGTGACTTCTTTAGTCTCAGCTAGTTGTAAAACTTTCCCAATCTTATATACAGCACATTCGTATAACGACTGATAGCAGTCCTTCCATAATCCTGTGTGAATGGCAGACGTGGCCATAGTTATTAATGGCTATGGCAATCTGCATATTAATCTGATCACCATTCCCATTGTTATGAATGTTATGGTGTTGCTATCAGTCGTTACGCGAACGTGCTGTACATAAGATTGGGGACGTTTTTCAACTAGCTGACACTGAAGAAGTCACTTAGATGAGTAATAAAACGTTTCTCCCACAAAAATGTATGTCCAGATAAAAAGATTCAACTTCTGGGATTTTCCTACCTGGATTATTGAGCATGCATCAAGACCAAAGACTGTTTTGCAGTACTGAAGATATAAGATATAAGTAAAAAGGGGCCGCTAATTAAGTTGAACTTTAACTTGAAACTTAAAGATTACTACCACTGTCTCTACCTGCTCTTGTGGAGGAGAGCGGAACTCCTTGGTCTTTTTGGCAGTGACGGCAGCAGACATGTTGAAGGCCTGCATGAGTTCATTATAGCGGAACTTCTGATTGTACTGCAGCTTGGCCACAAAACCATCTGAAAAAGCCACAATGGCCTCAATGCGCTGCTTCAGCTCACAGTCACAGAAGTAGTGCAACAGTTCACACATCTGTAATGTGGACAAATAAGACATTTTAAGTAATGCAAATTATAGCATAATCATGTATGTCACATAAAAAATAATACAAAATTTTGTAATGCGGTTTTTGGGGATGATTTACTATCTCCAGTGGTGCTTGAATGTTTGTAAATCCTTTTTTATATATCTTTCTATATTTCAGCATACATATGACCTAAAATATCATCAGATTTTTGACGCTTGCCCAAAAAGCAGATAAACCTTTTTTTTCCAAATATTTATATTTCTAATTTTTAAACCAAAAGAGATTAGCGATTTTTGATACCTACGCAACAGAATTGTACTTGTTAATAACTACTAATCAGTTACTGGGGGTGCGAGGATGCATCTCAATGCAAAAATATTACAACGCCATCTACTGCAATCCAATTTCTGAACACAAGAGGGCACAGATACACTAAAACCTATTCAAGAAAATATGAATTGTTTTGCATTGTTTACACTTCAATAATAAGAATTAAAAAAAAAGATCATAAGTAAATCCAACTGTGAACCCATTGATCAAACTGAACTGAATGTGAGAAGTGTGTTATATCCCTATTGGTTACACCAGCTTCTTCTTTCATTGTATTTACAAAAATGTAAGACTTTGACCTGATGTTTGACTGGCTCAGGCAGGCTCTTCTCCAAAAGACCTTTTGGTGGCTGCTTATGTTCCTTGGTCTCCTCCTCCCCTGCCTCTACAGATTTTTCCTCATTACTGCTTGCCTCCTCCTTTTCTGCTGGCTCCTCCAAAGCTACAGGATGCACCTCCTCCTCCTTCTCCCCGAAAACATTCGGCTCAATGAGCAGAAGAATAAGCCTCACCTCATCACTACTCAGAGTGCCCATAACCAGAAGTGTACCAATCAGCTTGAGAATGGGTACGAACTGGTATTCCACACTTCCCCCTACAGGGTCTCGAATATGAGATCCTCCACCTTGCACAGCCTCTGTCAGCATGCTAATGGCTTTCTCCTTCAGAATGCCCAGAGGGATCTGGGGACTGTATAAGTGGTCACGTTTGGTGGTGATGAAACATGGTGGTGTGAAATGGTGCCGAGGGGTTAGAGATGTACTCAAGCCAACACCTGGTAAGGAGTGGCACTTAGAATCATCAGAAAAGAGGCAGATGCTGCGAGTTTCATCTGTGATGGGGATGATGAACTCATTCTTCATCATCAGGTGTGCTTCTTTTGCTGTTTCAAGGTGTATGCTAATCATGACATCATAAAATCCTGCACGCAGCTGACCAGTAAGGTATTGGTTGTCAATAGTATAGAGAAGCTGGGATTGGTCAAGGTGGCTGCAGAGGGCATGGGCTACTCGAGTGTTTCCCAAAGCACACAGAGCACAGTAGAGCTTCAGAGTGTGAAAGTGGAACTTTCGCAGGTCTTCATTCTCAGAGAGCTCCATGATGTCAATACACCTAGTGGTAAAGAACATTTTGTCAAGCCAAGTACATTTTTTACCCTTCCCACCCATACCAGATGTACAGTGCTGTGCAAAAAATGTAGGCCACCACTAGATTGGATATACCACTGTTTAAGTAATACTGCAATGATCGTATATACACTGCTCACAAAAATTAGGGAATTTTTTATTATGGGTGACCTCCCCTCACACCTGAGCAATAGCAAAATCTGGAAGCTTCAAAGCAACACTGCGGCACTGTACTTTATTTATTGGAGCTTTACATTATTAAAAGTATTATTTATATTGAGACAGTACATCAAGAAAGTGTGTGAATTCATCTGAATAAACTAATAGTCATCAGATTAAATCACCAGCTTAGATCAGTAATCTAACAACAAACATTATCTACATTTTACATTTAAGGAGGTTAGCAGAGACTCATATTTAAGGTTTGCTCTAATTAGCTAAAATTATGCAAGCAGATATTTCAGACAATTCCAGCCCTGGAAAAAGTAAGAGACCACAGAAAAATCAATTGGCCTAGAAAGTAATGACGAGCATTTATTCACTGTAATTGACAGTTGGTCAAATAAAAATGATTTCAGACCTTGATTAATAATATTAATAACAATTTTAATTAACAAAGTTTCTATTCATTTTAACTAACCAATATTAATGTTTTAACATAGGAAAAAAAATCAAACTTTAAATCACAGATTTTGTGTGTCTTGTACTTTACTACAATTCAGGCGACCACCTAATCAGTAGCTAATTGCAGAATGAGATGTATCTGTATTGGAATTCAACAGATACTAGTAAGAAATTGCTGCCATATATGCAGATATATTGATTTGAAGAAAATCTGAAGCGATCTATTAATCTGTACCAGCTTCTTATTAAGTGCACTGCTGTATATTGGGGATTTCTGAGTGCAGGCTGAACTGACAAGAGGTGGAATCCTGTGGGCTAATCATCCCCTAACAACCTGCAGGGTAGGAAATACAGGGCTAAACGATGAAATTTTTCAAGGTTGCAGATATGTACAACAATATGGGCAAGAAGTACAATGTGTGTGTGTGTGTGTGTGTGTGTGTGTGTGAGAGAGAGAGAGAGAGAGAGAGAGAGGGAGAGCTTATATTGTGTGTGTGCGAGAGAGAGGGAGAGCTTATATTGTGTGTGTGCGAGAGAGAAAGAGAGGGAGAGAGAGAGAGAGAGAGAGAGAGAGCTTATATTGTGTGTGTGTGAGAGAGAAAGAGAGGAAGAG
>JAVSBV010153337.1:0-15133 GCA_033117975.1 Parotocinclus spilosoma
TGTTGGCACCTCCACATCATTGCATTCAGTTTTTATTCACAATTTGTTTAGTGTCCCAACTTTTTTGGAATCCGGTATGTACATACTTTACATGTAGCAAGGTTAAAGTCATATTATTTAACCTAATTGTCACTAAACAGAGTACAATATACAACACAAAATATATCACTATGTCACCATGAAATAAAATGTAGAGGCTGTGGTGGCTCAGTGATTAGGACACTGGACTGCTGACACATTGTGCTGCAAGTTTAAACTCAACTCTCCCAAACCATCACTCAGGGCCATATCTTACCCTATGCAGGTAAAAACACTAAATTAATTATTATATGCATCATAGCATTTAAGACCATCTTTAACTATACCTGGCTTTAGTAGGCTTGTGGTTAAAATACCAGACTTTCCACATTAGCACTGTTAAATAAAGCTTTAAAATGTAGCATATAAACTTGCATAGTATTGTATGAAATTTTCTTATTTTACTTCTGCCAAGCTGAACAACCTTTACTTTTTTTTTATATTAAGAGAATAAATGATTATATAAAACTTACTGGCTCAATTATGAGTCACTTTGTCTCTTGAAATGAGAAGCCAAGATAACCTTAAGGTGGCTGAGTAGAAACGTAAGTGCTTGTAATGTCACTGGTGCATAGCAGAAACATTTTTTATCTGTTTTATCCAAATGGGCAGGCAAAAGTGCTCCCTGGATGGAAAACCAATCCATCACAGGGCTTCATTAAGTTTTCATCCATCCCTCAGTTCTAAAAGATATAGAATAATATGAAAACATTAATAGGACTTCTAATAGGACTCCTATAAGGACGGTCAGGTATGTAAAACCTCAAATCACTGCCAGTGAATCTGAAGGACAGTCAAACAGTAAGTAGTCTAAATACCAGTCAGTATTATTTATGCCCAGACCACCTACTGAGCAAGCCTAGGGTGACAGTGACAAGGAAAATCTCATATGGAAAAATATTTGGGAGGACCAAGACTCAAAAGCAATTCAATCTCCTATGGCAACCTAGATGTTATATGTAAAAAAAATAAAATAATAACAAATACAAAAATAATGTATTAATGTAATGAATAATAATAATGAAAATAATAACAGTTTTAATATATAAAATATTGGTAGAATAATACAATAAAGCATAATAAAAAAATCTAAAATTATAAATAAAATAAAGATTATAATAAACTGAATAAGGTATACTGTATTATGTAAAATATAATAAAACTGAGAATATAAAAGTATATAATACAATATTACAGATAGTGAACAAATTAATATAATACAATAGAGAATATATAGTATAGTTAGTTATATATAGTTTCTTGACATTACTTGACATTACTTAACATTAGGATCTCTCAGTTTAGGTTTTATGGCATCCTCATTCAGCTGGAGGAGTGGACGGGAGTCCGAGTCTGATGTGGACTGTGTAATGGTATGAGGGCTGAAACTGGTGTAGTCAACCAGCTTTAGCAACTTTCCAGCAAGCCCAGACCAGCACTAACCAGCATAGACAAAACTTAGCATAGAACAACAAGGAACATGGCACTCACACAGTCTTTGTGGTTGACCAGCATACCACCATTCAAAATACAACATGTGCCACTCTCTGATGATTTATTTATTTTTTGTTAAAGGCATCGATGACAATATGGTATGTAAAATAACGCAAAAATTGCATCAGGGATGTATACCTAATAACTACAAACAATCAACCAGGCCGAGAACTAAATACTCACCCTTACAGACACACAGAGGCGCAACAGGGGCACATATGGTATTTATACTTTAAGTGTTTACATACATGCATGCTATTTAAGACTATTCAAGTATTATCTTATCTTATCTTATCGTGTATTAAGCATTTACCATTGAATAATTTAACCCTTTCTAATCAATCAGTCAAGGAATCAATAAATAGACAAATAATTAGGATTTTAAAAGTTTATGTTGTGTTTTGGATTGGATTTGGATGCTGATCATTTAAATCAAGACCATGTGCCATGTTCCATGGAACAGCCCCAGAGGCGCATATGTAATAAATAGACATATGTTACCAGTTTAATATACAGTACATCTAAAAAGAATAGATATTAAAGTAGAGTAAAACATTGGCTGCTATGACAACCTTTGCTCCTCTGAAAAGAGTTTGTAGTAGGTTTTGGAAAATGACTGTGAGGTTGGCTACTGACGTTCAACATCCAGCAGCACAGGGCGCACAGCAGGAACCAACCCCAGACAAGGTGTCAGTACATCTTTAAAGATGCCACTTCACCTAAAGCATGTGTTTTGAATTTGGGAGGATACCAGATCATCCAGAGGAATTCTTGCAGACTCCACACAGACACCAGCCGGTCCAAGACACAAACTCAGATCTTTGAGGCTGTAGTACAATCCCAGGATTATTTCAGGATTTCAATAATATTATTTTAGTATTGTAAATAAGTGAAAAGAAAGGGAAAGGAAATTACTTTGTGCACTCACAAAATGTCCCTGCTCATACTGAATAGAGAATAGAGAACATTTTGTAGCTTTGAACAGATATAATACATTTGTTATTTGGTACCTTTGAATAAGTGCTGTTTTTCAGAACTTTTTGCAGAACCATGGCACATACCCAACCAGCATTACAGTGCTTTAATCCCCCACATCCTTGGCAATAGCCTCCAAACCCATTTTCTGGGGGGTTGCTTAATCCACAGACGTTTCATTGCGTAATGAGGAAAGTTTGTGCCCCCTCTCTGGTGGCTAGACCAGAAACGCCCTCTTTTCGCTGCTTCTAATTGGCTACATCTCATGTCAATCACCGAGCTGGGCGGAGCCTCGACCTCAATAGTGCTTTAATGTCAGTGAGAGTTTCAGATCTCATCCCATCCCCATTGTGCGCTGGTGGATCCTCAGTGTGCTTCAGCATCACACTTTCACTGCGCATTTAGACAATCCCTAAACTTCAGAAGACTTTCTTTATGCAATAGGTTTGAATTGCGAATATACACCGTGGAACAGTGAGAGGTTCACCTGACACCCTATTCCACACATCGGGAGCGGGTGGAAGTTCAGAGGATCCTCGTGGAAGTAGTGAACGATCTTTCCCCACCACCCTACTTGGACTCGAGTCACTATGCGCAGCCACAGTGTATTGATCTTCTTGAACTGGTGTGTGATGGTTCGCGTGCTGGCGGATCAGGGGTGTTCACCATGCAAGGAGCGCTCGTGCCCTCCTGTCCCGCTGCAAGGCTGTGAGGAGGGGCGCGTGCTGGCCCGGGACCCGTGCGGCTGCTGTGATCAGTGCGCGCGCCTGGAGCTGGAGCTGTGTGGGGGTGCAGACTGGACCCTGGGCTACTGCGCACAGGGGCTCACATGCACCCCTCTCAATCAAACTGGCACCCTTACCATCCCAGATGTAGGGGTGTGCAAAGGTAAGTCGAGAGCATGGCCATTCTGTTCAGTTAATACTCGATTATGTGCCCCTACAGACTCACAAAGGCGCAGAAGGGACACAGTGTTTACATATGAAAAATATTTACAAAACAAACTCTATATAGTATGTATTTGACTTTGAATAATTAAACCATTGCTAATTAATGAATCAATAAGTAAATGAATACAACAAAGTATATGTTTGGATTTTGGATGCTGGTATGATGGTGATTTAAATCCAGACCATAGGCTACGAGTTTCATGTTCCATACTGATCCAAAATGGATTATGCTGGTTATTGCCGGTCTGGTGGTGGTTTAGCTCATGAGCTGGTGAAGCTGGTTGACCAACATGCTAGCGTCCAAAACACAATATAAGCTGGTCTTCTTTCAGCTGGGGCATTTTGGCATTGATCATTGACTGATAAGTGCATGTACCATTGTATTTCTATTGTAATTTTCATCTTGGACTTAAGTTTAATAGATTAAACTGTAAAAATCTTTAACAAATAAAGTCTGCAAGTGAACACAGTTTGTTGATATATAATAAAATGCATTATTCATGCCTCGGAGAGATTTGGCAATTTGAAACAAAACAGCTTACATTTCATAAATTGTCACAGTTTAATAATTAACACAATTGCCCATACATCAATTACTAATTTAATTGATGATTATTTACAGCAATGCTCTAGCATGTAGTTCTGTGTTTCTGTTTTGTGTCCTTCAGTCCTATTGCATGAATCTGGAAAAAAATATATCTAACTACACTACTTTTTGGCAAATGTTGCTTCTAAAACTGAGTGCCCAACTTTGTCCACTACCAAGCAACACTTCCTTGATGATTTGTCTAAACCATTCAGAGATATGGCAATGTATTGAGGAAGGTAAAAATTTGGATGTGGCATCTTATTAAAGTTTGTATAGTTTGGATCATTTCTAACACAAGTCAAATTATTATTGGTGGTAAGGTAAGGTAAGGAGTGACAGTACAGCAAAGCAGATGAATGGCATGAGCCCAATTTGAAATAAAATGCAATATACTGCAGAATATCCTACAGCTCAGAATAAGGATGTTCAGCTTTTGTAAAAATGAACAGTAACATGGTCATTGTCTGCATGATAAAACATCATGAAATGCAATCTTTTCGTACAACATGAAATTCACACAGCATGTGGCTGACATCAAGCTCAACGGTGCATGACTACATCTGCCACTAGTGACCACATTTTTTGTTTGCCAATTCAAGTTGCAGTTACAAAGTCTTGAAAGATGGTGGTGCTGCTGTACCCACTTGTATCTGTTGTGCCTTTCATGAATTTATGCAGGGATACTCTACAGGATCAGGAGGACTCATACGCGATTTAGGGGGGCATAGGGGGTCCACAATAATCTGTCCACAGGTGGTTCACAATTTCCAGCCTCACCCCTGAGTTTATGAGGATTTCTATATGGTTAACGCATGCTTAACACAAATAATAATGCTTATACTAGCTCATTGTATGCAGTAGAAGCATTAATATCTTAAACTCCTTGTGTGGAAACGCAACCTTTGAATATTCTCAAAGAGAAGCAGGTAGTAAAACCTTATCCAGAATCCCAGAATGGGAGGTCAATCAGAAAGTCTGGAACTGGTTGGTTCTTTTGTACATGAATAAAGTCATTAACATGGACAGGCAAACTTTAACCCTAATAGCATAAATTGAAATGTCTCCCTCTAAAAGGAATACAGTTTTGTAAAACAGGCACATTGTGGTTATTGCAGAACCTGGACACAATTATGCTTTTCCCTGAGAAACCAGCATGGACTATAATGGAATTTAAATATAGAAACGTGTAGAAATGTTAGAAGCAAAAATGAGTGAAAACACTAGCTATCTGGTTACAGACGAAAGTGGATTTATTTAGTAGTTTAAGTTAAAATAAATACTTGTTTGCATTATGTAAACTTAGCAGCCACAAGTGACAGTTTTGTGGTATAGAGACCCACACAGTACACACACTATTATAATTGTGGGGAATGATACTTGACATTTCATCAAAACATATCAAAATATTAGTTTCATTGAGGTTTTGCTAACAATGAAAAGGAGGATCATTTGAACATTTGACTCAAACTAAAACAGATTTTAAATTCCAATCAGCCAGTCCGGAAAAGCAGAATAAAACCACTGGCACATAATAACTTTTAAAATGCATCACAAAGTATTTTTTTGCATTATTATACTAGCATGGCATCCAATCACCTGGTGTGCACAGGGGTGCACTGTGCTATGCTGCTAAGACTGAATGAATCATCTAAACACTCTTTGCCAACAACTTTATTCCTGTAAGTATCCTGCTATAAAAACACATGGTATAGCAACATAATTGCTCCATGTCTTTGAAGGTGTATTTTATCTTTGCCAACTGGCTTTCTGATTTCATGGAGAACACTGCATTCATACTGTAATTTATCCTTGGTAGGGGGTTTTGTTTTATACCCAGGTTTTGGTCATTAACTGCCTAACAAGACTGATCACAACGTTGATTACGATACTTTACTGACAACATGCCTTAATTAATAGTTTGTTAAACATTATACATATGCTTACAATATACAATGGAAATTTATTTAATGCTCACCTTAAAACTAAAATGTCGTAAATAAATGTTGGTGCCCAAAACCAAATGAGAAATAGAAGTGTTCTTAAAATTACTTTTATGATGCAGTTTTTCCAAAATTGTGGACGATTGCTCAATAAATAACCACACAAATTGAGGGAAAGCAGAGGTGTGAACCTCTCGAAATGTTCCAGGCTAAATTGACCCACTGCCATTAGGGGAGCTGCTGAGGCGCTGGCTCTTGTCTGTCCCTGGGGGACAGTGTCCATGATTGAGTCACAATAACAACTGAAGCGCATGAGGTTAATCTGACTTGGATCTGATATGGCAAATTGGCTGCTTTGAATTACTTACAGAGTTAATTGCTTCAGTGATGAAACAAAGAAAGGCGAAACAGTCTGATGGCACTGACGTTACAAGTTTCCTGAAAACACTCATTTTCTTTTTGTCTTAAAAAGAGGTGTTGTGTGATAGAAATTTCTGTGATAGTGCCTTCACTTGCAGAGTGACTGGCTTGTTTTACTGGATCCTTCACACACGTATGAACTTGAGTGACATCCCATTATTTATCCATAGGATGTAATATGACGTCAGCACACCCTTTGTTTCTACTGTCTAACAGAAACTGTTCTCAGAAGGCTTCTACATGGTTTAGAAATGTGGTAATTTAATAAATTGGACTTTTGAGCATTCTTCCAGAAGCACATTTGTGAGATGCTATTGGATGAGAAGACCTTGCTTCAAGTCTCCACTCTAATTCCTCACAAAGGTGTTGGGGTTGAGGTCAGGATTCTGCACAGGCCAGTGAAGTTCTTCCACACCAAACAAGCTCATCCATGTCTTTATGGATCTTGCTTTGTGCACTGGTGAGCAGTCTTGTTGAAACTGGAAGGGGCCATCCCCAAACTGTGAACACATCTCCACTGCCCTAGAGCCTAATGGCAGCATGCTTTACACCACTGCAGTCAGCATTTTGCATCATGCTTGCTGATGTAAGACTTGGGTTCAGCTTCTCGGACATGAAAACCTATTCCATGAATCTCTCTATGCACTGTTCTTGAGATAATCATTTTACGTGATCTATTACTTCATTTGAAGTTGCTGTCATTCCCAATTGCTTCCATGTTGTTATCATACCACTGATAGTTATCTATGGAATATTTGGTAGCAAGGACATTTCACAACTGGACTTGTTGCACAGGGGGCATCGTATAATGGTACCACGCTGGAATTCACTGAGCTCCTGAGAGCAACCATTTATTTCACAAATGTTTGTAGAAAACGTCTGGGGCCATGAAAGTAATTGGAAAACCTGAATTCAATTATTTGGATCTGTGAGTGAATACCTTTGGTGATATATTACATGTGTGATGAGTGATAAGTTGTGATAAGTGTGATGAGTTCTGAATGATATAAAATTCTGATTAGGAAGCTTGATTAGCTGTATAATCAGTATTACTTTCAAAACTGCAAGCAGCTGAAGCATAATCATGGTAACGCACCATGCTCTAATGAGCCCACTTCATATACTTGAATAAATTACGTGATTTATATGATGTCTATGAATACAAATTACTAATGAAGACCTGAAAACTAAACAGGCACTCCTAAAGAAGAATGTGCAGTTGCAGGTCTTCAAGAACACCTTTGTTTGATTAGCGATACACCGGATCTGACTGATGTATTTGGGAAGTCATTCACTACACACATTTTATGCTGTGACTGTGTGTTGGCTGAACTGTGTGTGTTGCAGGAAGCAGGTTCTTTTAAAGTCTGTTGCTATCTATAGTTGATTTGCTCACAGAGAATTTAGTGAGTTGCTGTGGGAATACCAACATCAGAGCACCCAAAAGAGCACACAAAATCAGGGGGAAATTTGTCAATATTATATTGAAATCAGAGCATACAAAAAACAGAATAGCATATGATCCATCAATGTTGTTTTAAAATTGACATTTGAACTGCATTCATAAGAAAACTGATTTGATAATATCAATGTACAATATGGTATACATACAACACTACAATAAAGTTAAACTACAGGACTGATTTAGAGTAACAGTTTTTGTTTGGTGTCTGGACAGTTTTATTTTAATTAGAGGTATGATGAGCAGCTCATCTTTATGAAATGTCTAGCATATACCGTACTTATTTCTCATGAATTAATTCATTTTCATGAACATTTAATAAAAATCAGATTCTTACTGAAACAAAAAGAAGCAAACTTTTTTGGTGATTTCCCACACTGTAAAACCATAGTATCCTATAAAAGTGGAGTACTGTGGCAGGTCCATTGACCTAGGAGAACTGCAATAAAAACAAGAATTTGCACATGTTGACATCTGCAATATTCAAATTCTGTTTTTTCCTAATGTAAATCTCATTAAATGAACTAAAGAAAAAAATATGTTCCTTGATTCTGACCCTCATTCCTTGAATCCTGTCCTATTCTGGCCTTTTATGCTTACACATTTCAATAAATGTTTCCTAATGTATGTATGCTAATGTAACACTACAATGACCATTTGATCAACACTTTTATACTTTGAAGCAGAAATACAGTTGCTTACTTGATTGATTTAAAGCACAGATTCCCAACAGTGCACTTAGCATAACATCTCTGTACCTATTTCAGTGATTTAGGAAACCCTGAAGAGTCAACTTCTTCTCCCTGTGGGAAGTGCATGTCCATATTTCTTTAATCTACCACTATCTAATGTTTCAAAGACTTCCTCTTTAGTAATGAGATCAGCCAAAGTCTGGCCTCTGGGGTCAATTGCTTCATTCCAGGATCTAGATACTAGCACATGCAGTTTCCAAGTCACAGTGGGTAGAAGAGCACTTTTAAGACTTTTAAGAGCACTTTAAATACTGACTTAGTGCTGGATTTGACCAAGCATATCTTTGGATTTGTCAATCTGAGATAGCTGATATATGGTATTAGCAGGCAGTAGAAAAATAACTTTAAACTACATTTAATGTCATCATATGTAAGGATTTATTGATTATTGATTATTAGTTTGCTAGCTGTTAGTGTGAAAAACTAACATTCCCTTGTGAATGGGTCTGAATGGAATACTGCTAGAGGCATGGATGAATTTAATGTGACAGGAATTAGGAGTCCTGGCAAGCCTGACTGAGGACATGATTGAATTACTTGCTTATAGTCACAATACTGTCCTGTCCAAAATAACCACAGTATTCTGTGTAGTATTGATGATTTCACTGCCGTTTCATAGCAGTAAGAATTGCATATCCCAAAGTTTCACACAAAGGCATGCGATCCTCTGAATTATTTAATGTGTTTTCTTGAACATCCATGATTTAAGGGTATTAATTTACCAATCTTGCTTATCACATAGCAACAAACCATTTCAATGCCATCCACCACCTGTATGGAAAGCACCTAAGATTGGAGGACAGATTATGCTCTCTTAGACTCCCAGTTGTGGATGATTCGCCTACTTAAACATATTTTAAAGCAGCACTAACTTCTTTAATGAGTGTATCATCAAATGCCATATATTTCTTAATGTATTCAAATTCACAAACAGGCCCCGAATTTATCATATTCTTTTATAAAAGAATCTACAATATCATATTTTTAGAGTAGAAGCTCTCTCTGGACTCTTTATTAGGTACAGCTCGCTAGTATTATGATTAGCCCACTTTTGTCTTCAGAACTGCCTTAATTCTATGGTATGTAGATTAAACAAGGTAATGTAAACTTTCCTCAGAGTTTTTGGTCTATATTGGAAGTTGCAATCGGAAGATTTATACACTGTGGACATAAAGGTATGGACATTGTCAGCATCAATCCTCAGATAGGCTATGGTGTTTAATCGATGCTCAGATGGTATTAAGAGGCCTAAATTGTGCAAAGAAACCATTATACCACAACCAGCCAACTGCATGCTTACACAAAATACTACCAATACTATCAGAATGTTGCAGCAGCTATTTGAGGCTCATCAGACCAGGTGATCTTCTGTTGTCCCAATTTTGGTGATCCTATATGAATTGTATCCTCAGTTGCCTGTGCTTAGCTGACAGGAGTGTGACAGTGTGGTCTTTTGCTTTAGCACAACTTAAAGGTTTGACATGTTCTCAATCCAAGGATGATCTTCTACATAGCTCGGTTGCAAGACTGGTTATTTGAGTTGTGGTTGTCCTCAACGTAAACCAGTCTGGCCATTTTTCTAAAGACATCAACAAGACATTTTCACCCAGAGAACTGCTGCTCACTGGATATTTTCTCTTTTTTTCTGGCCATTCCCTGTAAACCCTATGTGTCAAATGGCTGTGTGTCAAAATCCCAGTAGATCAGTGGTTCCCGAAATAATCAGAACAGCCCTTCTAGCACAAACAACTATTCCATGTCACTTAAATTACCTTTCTGCCCAGTTCCAGTTATAACGTTTTTGACGTATATATCATGTCAGATTGTTTGCCTTAATAAATAAATTTTCAAGTATAATATTTTGTATTATTTGTTTAATTGGACTCTCCAGAACTTAGGCCTGACATACTTTGTTATATTCATATAGAAATATAGAAAAGTCTAAACTGTTCACAAATCTTCTAGCACTACTGTACCCATCTTCTGATATCCAGCTTAATGATATGGCTTGTCATAAAGAATAAGTAATTTTTTAAAATATATTCATGATCATAGCAATAAGTTAAGTGTATTTCAGTGGCCTTTCCAGTCAACAGATCTGAATCCAAGAAAACTCTTTTGGGATGCAGTAAAATGAGACTCACAGCATGAATGTGCAGCTGACAACTGTGTTGCAATTACGTGATCCTATCATGTCAACATGAAGCAGCATCTCTAAGGAAAATTTCAAGCGCCTGTTTGAATATATGCCATGTAGAGCTCAGGCTGTTGTGAAAGCAAGAGAAGAGGGTGGGATTATTCATTACTAGATGTCACCTGAAACACTGGAAACACACCTTCAATGAAAAATGGAAACAGAATAAAACTGCCATCAAACTGGAGTTGAAACTTGTTGTGAAGGTGAAACCAAACTTTCATTGAAATGTTTCAAGCTCAAAAATGGTGGTGTTACTTCTAAATACTACTAAAACAACTTAAAAATACCTTTTTACTTGCCTGTGGCTACACTGTAGACAAAAGTGGCGTTATCAATTTTCATTTTTTTACTCTTGATCTTCATGGGATTCAAATAATCTAATGTTTTGATATACTCCACCTAAAACCAACCATCCCGTAAGTAGGTCTGAAGATAAGACAATGCAGTCTGTTTCCTGCACTTATTTTCTGTGCCAGTTTTGACTCTGACTTCTCCAGAAATCTGTATCGTGATGAGACCAACTGTTGAGAGTCATTAGCATTGGTCTCTATAATCACAAAATAGTATTAGCACAATAACTGCAGCAAGCAGGTATTTCTAGGTAGGTAGTTCTTATAATGTGGTATTATTTGAGTCACAAGTCTCTTTTATAAAAGAGGCTTTTTTTAGGCTGTAAATATGAGCTTTTCTTTTAGGGGCGACATACAAATTGATCACTGAAAAACAACTTGGGAAATTTTATGCGGATGTCAATGTTTTGACAGCATAATAATACTGTTTGACCTCTAAAGCTAGCTGGATACACAGAGCTGTCCAAAACCAGCTCCCCTGTAAATGAGCATCACTTCTTCTGAAGACTAAATACTGTGTACCTATTTGAAGTTATGGCCCTTTGCATTTTGCTTTTGAGATTACAAGATGTTTTGCTAAGGCGTTTCCTGAACAAGAATTTTTGTGTTGTGTGGAAAATGTTTTGCTTTACCCAAGGAGATGAGAGGTGACTACACTTGCCTGTAGGCATGATTTCAGCCAACTCAGGGTAGGGGTCACATTGGAGTGGCGCTGAGGGGGCTGACATACAAATCAACTGTTGACCTAAATTGTTCCACTTTAAGATCCCACACACTGAGATAATTGAGAAAGAGAGAAAGATGTTGGTTAATGGTGATAAAAAAAGTGCAGAAAAAATCCTCCAATGGAGACACACAAAGAAAAATGTAAAGAAAAAGTCAGAAATCAAAGTATAATTTATCTTGTGTGGCTATCAATAGAATATCTATCTTGCACAAATATATCAGAAACAGACTATGTATCACTTATGCCATAGTTTAAAAGATGCAAGTAATACAACACAGAATGACAGGGATGCCCTCTTCTGTCTTGTGAAAGCAAACCAATAACAAAAACACTCAGTAACACCCACTATACAAAACAAGCCTAAACAGTGTGACCAGCCTAAACAGTTAATAATACAGCCTAAAACAGCCTAAACAGTTAATAATACAGCCTAAAACAGCCTAAACAGTTAATAATACAGCCTAAAACAGCCTAAACAGTTGATAATATAAAGATCTATGACAAAAAGACTTTTTCTTCCACTCGGACACTGGAAACAAGTGTTGTCCTCTCATGAGTGGGTGTAATCATGAGAAAGGTGAGTGTGTGTCCAAACACTTCTGCCTTCTTTCCTTCAGCTAAAGGCATGTCTCCATGCCATGAGGACAGGTAAAAATTATTGTGGGACAATAGTTTGCTGTATCGTCTAATACACTGTACGTTATGGGTGTGGATTTGATCAAATCCTTGCTTACAGAAGGGATGCAAAGTTTCTGTTATTGCAGATCTTAAGTTCTGGCATAGTTAACTTCCAACACTAATGTAGCACACCAGATGTGACTAATCAAGATCTTTTGGGAACATTTGTGTATTCAGATGTGTTTGCTGAATGTTGGAAACTGTAAGGCAGCAGATCACATGTGAACAGTGTTTGGCTTCTCTGACATACAGAATTTCTAACTGACTCAATCAAACTGTCTCTCTCTCTCTCTCTCTCTCTCTCTCTCTGTTAATGTTAAGTATTCTACTCTGTCTATATACACTCAAAGGCAAAAAAGTAACCAAGAAGAGGTTTATGGAATTGAAAAAGAATACGATTTTTAGGAAAAACTGTACAATTGAAAGCGGGCGCTAGTACCCTGTTAGGCCACCTCTAGCCTGGGCATTGAAGGCATACATACGGTATCCTGTTGGACATTTTTCCACAGATGTAGTAGCAGGAGTGCTGTAGATCCTGCACACTCATAGGTTGCTGAAGCTGGTGGCCCCTCAGCTCAGGTGGGACTGTGGTAGCCTATTGGTTAAGGTACTGGACTCTGGACCTGATGGTCCTGGGTTCAAATCCCACCTTTGCCAAGCTGCCACAGTTGGGTCCTTAAGCAAGACCCTCAATCTACCATTGCTTGAATTGTGAGTCGCTGGATAAGGGTGTCTGCTAAATGCTGTAAATGTAAATGTCCCATAAATGTTTGATAGGTCATAAATCTGGTGACAAAGAATGCCAAGGAATTGTTACAATCTGGCAGAGACATTTCTGGGAAGTCCTTTCTGTGTAATAGGTGTCATGACAATACATTTTCTTTTGCTAAGGGCCTGGAAATGGTCCAGGCAAAGACAAGGAAGCGTAGTAAAGGTGTGATCTGGATGGTGAACAACAAAACAGTTGGCAGATCAAACAATCCACCCTACTGGCATTCTGACTGGGATGTTCAGGGCTTGTTTTATTGTGTGTGAATGTCGTAATGCTGGAACAAAGGACTCACAAATCAAGATCAGTAGGACCAAAGCCCAGCCCAGTCAGACCACCCACCAGACACTCCTGGCCAAAGGTCAGGGCATAACAGGAACAGACATGGCCCCAGTAACCTGAGCCATGCACCCTAGTCTAAATCTAACCAAATGCCTGCATAAATATGAATCTTTTTAGCCTAGACTTAAAAAATTGTCTGAATATCAAACTAAAGTGGGGATTTTCTTCCATATTTGGGTGACCATGTATAGTATGTGACTTTTTCGAACACGGTAGCCAATCTCGAAACTGGTGAAAACCTTCCCACGGTGCGTTCAGCCGTCCTCGCCGGTAGCCATTACAGAGCCATCGGTGGGACGGCTTTATATCCACTATCTTAATTATGTCCAGATCCCGAACAGCTGCTTCGTGTCCTATAAAGGTGTGGTTTTTGGCGCTGCTCGAGGCCAGGTCATCATTTTTCCAACGGGGTTCCATCTCTGTTCGGTTCGTGTATCTGACCATCGGCACCATTGCGCCCTTCCGCTTTCCCTAGAGATGGTAGGGTCCGGGGGCTTATTAGGGCCGATGGACTGGTATGGGCGCGTAACCCCCGAGGTATTTAGTTTGTTAGGGGCACTTTGAGGGTTTTCCCCGTCCCGTACTTGTGCGCTCCTCGCACGGTCAGGGCTTTTTGGTCGTCGGCACCTACCCAGCCTCACTCCAGCCGGGTGTTTGTTCTGAATAGGACACTCCCGGATCTGGCTTCTTCATTTAAGAGCTCACGCTCGCCCTCTGGTGCTTCGGTGCTCCTCGCGATTTATTCTTGTTTGACCTCCTTGCGTATTTGGGTTTATTATTTGTGTTCTGGCGCTTCCCGCCTTTTGTGTGTTATTCACACTCGTGCTGTAAGCGTGCCCTGAGCTTATATGCTTGCCTTTTTGCACTTTAGCCACTTCCGCGATTTCTTCGCCCCTCGCGTAGCGTTTGCGTTAGAGCTCACGCTCGCCCTCTGGCGCTGCATGTCCTTTTCCACTCTTTACAGCAGCAACCCAGTCTTTGTGTTAGAAGTACACTGTCTGGCGCTTTTGCGCTCTTTTGAGTCGGATTCTAGTCGGCGGCTGGCTCGAGGTGTGCCCCGACTGGAGTAGCCACCGGGTAAAGACGCACTCTATAAGACGTATCCTGGTTTTGTTTTTTTAGTATTGCATGCACTTTCAAGCTCACTTTCGCTCCCTGGCATTTGGACTACCTCCGTGCCTCGGCATTTAAGAGACGTCCCAACCGTGCTTTATGCACGCTTGCTCCGACTGACGCTTTGGTGTCCTATCGCGACTTTCTCCCACTTGGGACACAACCTTGGCGTGCCCCTTTATCCTTTTGGTTTCATTATGTTGGGAGTCTGACGCTCCGCTCTTCATCCCTTTTCAGTTGTTCTATATTATTTTCTCATTCTTATTATACAACGTGGGATATACTTATCCCGCATAC
>JAVSBV010153357.1:0-15131 GCA_033117975.1 Parotocinclus spilosoma
CTCCACCCTGGGATTGAACCCGGGACCTTCTTATTGTGAGGCAGCGGTGCTACCCACCGAGCCACCGTGCTGCCCTTCTTAACATGTAGTGCAGATTTGGCATGCTGGTTTATCTTCCTTTACTGTTTGGGTTATTTAAGCCATGTTTTTAAATTTTAAGATGGTTTATGCTTGTTTAGGTTATACACAAGTTATTTTATAAATGTCTGCAGTTAAAATGAATTTTCAGTATTTTCTTTCCATAAAGAAAACACAGGTTTAATTTGGGGTAGTCCCTTACTCCACTCCTCAATTTAGTCAATCTAGGCACCATTTACAGCTAATCCCGACCCCGCCTTCCTTCAAAAGGACAGAAAAACTGAAAGGGGAATCAAGATGAAATTGTTCAGGCAGGCAGAAAAGCCCCTGCTTGGTCATTCAGAATGTTAAGAGATGGGATGCAGACAGGTGCCTGCCTTCTAATTGCTTCCTACTACAACACACGTTCATGTACTCCCGGTATGGCTAATAAAAAACGAAATAAAGCAGCACAGTACAGGCCACAGTTTACGTTATACCACATTACCCCACTGATTTATATCACCACTTTGTATTACTAATCAAAGCATCAACAAAATGCCATTAGCCTAATTATAGGCAATAAAATGTGAAGCCATGCGTGAGCGTAATTTATAGGGTAACGTTTCCGCCAAAGTCCCTCGTGAGCGCACCCCATTCATTTTTGATCTGACCACGACATGCCGCATTGATTCAAATATAAAATGCATTGTTCATCATTTGGACAGAACATGTTACCAGTTAAAGTCTACAGACAGCTTTGCGGGGGCACAGCGCTAGCCGGACCACACTCATGCAAATTGGGGGCAAATAAGTTCCTCGCAGCAGGTCATCATGCCAGATGTGCACAGGAATGAAGGGAAACAGCATTAGCGTCAACAGCAATCGTTACTGAAAGGAGTTGACGCGACATATAGCTCGATTCTGGCATTCAAAACAGAAGATAAGTGAGTTATCCTAACCTGTCAAAGTGGTGTAATCACATTGGGAGGCTGAGGGTTCTCATGAGAGGAAAACAGATTTGACAGTAAACAAGGAGAAGCAAGGGCAGCCCTCACACTGTGACCACATCAGGAAAAGCCCACGAGGCTGTTGACCTGTAGAGCAACACCTTTGATATCCTGAGTAATTATAGAGCGTCTGTTCTCTCAGACTGATCTTCTTAAATGTGTCACAACTAAAGGACAGCAACAAAAAGTGCAGCTTTACTGCACTACGCCGACTGGAATCACATTTTGTTGCTAATGGGTGGCGTGAATACAGATAAGCAAATACAAATATAAGTAAATAGTGATTATTGAAGTATTTAGTGAACAGATGAGTTTTGCCTCTGTCTTGATACATGGGAAGATCAACTAATAAATGATGGGGTAAATGAATCAACTAGAAACATCATTAAGTTCATTTTCACACTTAGGGTTGGCGATCAAAACTCACTTCCAATTTGGAACTGGATCCAAACTTCTAAGAACTGTGTATCCATTAAAAATGTTTACTCAGTTTAATATTCTGAAACTTACTCTTACTCTCATTAATATCCCCTGCTGATATTATGATCCTGGGATCCACAAGGTCATTAATAACTTTTACATTAAGAGATTTCCCAAACTTTTTAAAGTATTGTAAGTACAGTAAAAAGTGTAGGGTAAAAAAAGATAACTGACCCTTTGGATTACATGTTTGCCATTTCAGTAACAGTATCTTATGACTCTTAGTAACTAAGAGAGATTTGTTAAAGTTTTAAAGTTATAGTTTTTAGTTATAATAGGTTTAAATGGAAAGAAAAAGATTGTGACGTAAAAATGATTGCTTTTGAAGATGAAATATATAAAAAAAGTTCTTCATACCTAAATATTTTTCACCATTTTAGAACTGAATCTTGGAATCAATAAGAATCAAATGATAAGCAGAAAAAGCAAACAAAACCCAGCCCTACCTATCCACCTTGTACCCTGAACAGTGTTCCGGGACAGATTTGCCTGGCATTGTTTCTGACTTTCTTTCATATTGTGAAGTGAAACGAAAGCATGAACTGAAATTACTTTAGATTACGTTCAGTGAATGTAGAATAAAACCAGCTGACTATGACTTGGATGCCACAGGATTACAGCTGACCATGTGCACCTCTTTGTTTGTGAACATCTGTACATCATAACATTTCCTGTCACAGAGCAGAAGGTCATCTCAAACTGGTACCAGTTACATGATAATGATAAAGTTCCATTACAAGATCTGGATCCAGAGGAGCATCTATGGGATCTGGTAGACTGCTTGAATATGTAGCTGCCAAATCAATCTGTTCTTTGCTTGTAATATTCCTATGCAGTTTAAATTGATTATGACTAGTGATTATTAAGTACAAGAGTTCATGCACCCTTTTTAGCCTGAGTTGGAGAGTAATTAATCATTGTGTTCTGTAAAAAACATGAAAAGTACAATTGTTTGTAGGTTATCTATGTAAGAGGAAGTGTGCTTTCCATCAGAAGAGAGTTCTTTTTTGGGATATGGAGTATTGTTTTTGGTAATCACTCATAAGTGACAGATGCAACACACAGTAATTAGACTGAAACATTTTGGAGTTTTATTTCAAGTCCTCTATAGATTACTTCAATGATTTTGTGATGGCGGTACATACATTTTCCTCAAATGATCTGAACTAACACTCCATTGAAATACCCGTAAGGAATGCAGACATTTGGCAACATGAATAAAATATCTGTGTGTTTTGTATGCCAGGCTGATTTCAGGGAATAACTGATTGCAAGTTCTAATTCATTTGCATGTTGTCCGCAGTCCTTTTCTCCCGGGAGGGATTAGCTGTCTTTGTTGAGTTTATAAGCTCAGTGCTTTTACTTCTAAATATTCAAAACATTTTCTGGTAGCCTAGTTTCTCCTGAATCATTTCATCCACCATTCATACATTTATTTTTATACCTGCTTAATCAGGGTCGCAGGGGAGACGAGGACTACTTTATTTGTTTCATTTATGCTTACTTTTTATGGATCACTTGCATTTTTAATGTGGCTTACTGTTATTTTGTATTTTTTCTTGAATGTGTATGTATACAAATATTTATTAAAGGTTTGCCTTCATTTTTATACCACATATGTGAAAAGTCACACCACCTTCTCATTATGGACTGTAGCAGCCTAGCGGTTAAGGCACTGGACGCTGGACCCGAAGGTCCTGGGTTCAAATCCCACCACAGTTGGGTCCTTAAACAACCCTTGACCCACAATTGCTTGAATTGTAAGATTATATCAGTTGTAAGTCGCTCTGGATAAGGGCGTCTGCTAAATTATGGGGAAGAGTAGCAGACAGGTGGGTATACATGCGTAACCACAGCAATATTGTGTCAAATGCAGTTGATTAAGTGTTGAAGCTTCCAAACAGGCTTACATTCAGTTTGCACCACTTCCTCCTCTCACTCACTAGTCTCCCAATCTGGATTGGTCATGGGATGCTGACTTTCTGGCGTGTCTCTCCAAGCCACACACATTTATACTGGGCCAACATTTAGGGTGACCAATCAACCCAATGCACATCTTTCAAATGAGGGAGGAAATCAGAGAAGAGTTAAACCAACATACACACAAGAAGGACATGCAAACACCAGACAAGTCCCAGTCCAAGGTCAGGATTGAACTGAGGTTCTCTGGAGCTGGTAGGTGACCACCACTGAGACTCATCACTTCCTTACGTAGACCAATTTCAGTCTATGTGTCAGAATGCTGATCACGGTAAGTCACATGATGGCATGTCAGCTTAAAGTACAAAAATGTATCTATGAATTAATATGAGAAACCCCAAACTCATATTTTTGTTACAGAGAAATTGGATTCCCATATTCATAACCCATATTAGTCAGTTTTAATCTTCCCCACTAAGGGTCCAATATTAAACCCTGTTTACCTCTCAGTATGTGATACAAAGTGTATGTGTGTGTTTGGGTAGGTGGGGTCTATAGTGGAACAGCTAAGCAGACCACAATGGGCTTACGGTGTCAGATAGATCACTACAACGTACATTCTAATGCAAAAGTAATGCACAAATTTCAGTGGGTGTTTTGTTGATTAAAATGTTAGTATGACTGACACAGTGGTTAGCCCTGTCACCTCACAGCTCCAGAAACCCAGGTTCCAGTCTATAATCTGGTTTCCTCCAACAAGACATGCACTAGTTAAGTTGGCATCTTTAAATTGTCTGTGTAAGTGATTGAGAGGGCGCTCAGTTGGTGTGTGGAAAAACTGATCATGTGAGAATTATACATGTGTATACACATTTAATATAAATCGTAAAACACATGGCTCTGCCTGTGTGAAGTTTGTTTGTTCTCATCACATTTGTGAGATTGTTTTAGACACTCTGGCTTCATCAAACACGTGTCAGTTAGCGTCTCTAGCGTGTCTTGTGCCCTGTGATATCGACTGAGTCCCAGCTCCATGTGACCATGAACTGGATAAAATTGGTATGAGAATGAATGAATGATGCAAAGTCCTGGTGACATCATCTGAACTGTGAGTTTGGGGATTTGTTTCTCCTTAGACAAAGGTTTGACCCTGTTTGTCTATGTAGACCTTGACTATGGATTTACCTGTTATAAAAGCACTGCCACTTCTTCTCAAACTCTATTAGATCAATAAAAAGACTTCACATTTGCATCCTGTCCTCACGTTCTCCCTTGAGTATGAGTAGGTTTTCAATGGACACCTGGTGTGATGTATTATCGTCATGGCTGATAAACTGATTATATTCTGATCACACAGGTTTCTATCAAAACAGCCACAATGAACAGTTATCCACGTAGACGAAGCTAGAGGCAATTACAGAGAAAAATCAATATTCTCAATAGAATTGGCTGCAGCTAACTGTAGCCCTGCAGCATCCATTGATGGGTTTTTCCACACCTTCTCTTTGCTCTGTTGGTTCAACAGATTAAGTTTTTTTTTCATGCCACAAGATGCTCTTCTAGTTATGAACAGATAAGAGTCTATGCTTTTATTATACAATCTAAAACTGCAACACCTTCTGCTATAATAACAAGCAGGAAAAGTGAGCGCTTCAGTGCTCTCTTGCAAAGGACAATGTCAAAAGTGGTAGAAACTCCTTACAGGGAAACAAACCAGGTGTGACCTCCAAATGTTGCTTAGTGTAATAAAAAGAAAAAAAAACACACTTCAGAACAGTTCCTTAAGGCCAAATCCTCATTCACTTACTTACCTGCTTAGTCCAATTCAGGGTCGGATGAGTAGAGGCCCAATAGGCAGCACAGTGCGTAAGGCAGGAACCTTGAGCCAAGAGAGGATAATCAGTTAGTCAAAATTGATTTCTATAGTGCTTCTCAAAATAGGTGTTGCCACAAAGCAGCTTTACAGAAGTCTCTTTTGAGCAAGTGAAAGGCGGCAGTGACAAGCAAAATTTGCTCAGGTAAGAGGAAGAAATCTTCAGGGACCAAACTCAAAAGGGGTCATAGTTCCCATATTTAAATTCCATATTTCTGCCATGTTCCCAATCTCTGCTCTGGTTCAAGGTACTTAATACCATTAATTTTATTATTTGAACAGATAATGCTACTATTTACTCCTATTGAAATGTAATGGAGTTTGCTAGATGGGCAATGAATGCATTATTTTTTAGTAAAAGTATGCAACCGGGATTAATAATATTATACTAGCAGCAAGTACATTACAGGACTTCAGGTAAAATGCTTACATGGGCTTCAGGTCTGGAAAAGAACCTGTATTGAGCTTTAGCTGTCCTTAAATAATGCCCGGGCAAAATCATACATGCTGCTAGCTAAGAACAAAAGGCCAATCAATATCACCAACAATACCAATCTATTGCAGGGTACATGCACACACTTTCTTACTGACACAATGAGAAATTTTACATATTTGAAATGTGGGGCTGTCACATCTTGCTTGTAGATGAAGGCAGATACACTCCAGCATTATAATGAAATATATATTAAACTTAGCCAGAAACAATACTTATTACAGAAAAAAATAGATAACCTCAAAATTGGTACTACTATACTATTGGTACTACTGTAGCTAAAACACCCACAAAGAACAAGATCAATTAATCTTACATTACATTACATTACATAAAATAATCTTACATTATCTGAATCCCCTTTTTACATGGGCCACTTCAGCATGGTCTACTGAGCATGTCTGAATTTGCCCAGGCATTATTTAAGGACAGCTAAAGCTCAATTCAGGTGCTTTTCCTGAGCTCATGTAAGCATTTTACCTGAGGTTTGAGAGTAATGTACATGTTGCTAGTATAATGATATTAAACCCAGTAACATACTTTTACAAAAGAAATAAGGCATTCATTACCAATTTTGCAAAATGCAAGAAATTCCAGTAGGCGGTAGGATGAAGATAGCATTATAGCATTATAGTCGAAATAATGAAATAAACAGTATGAAGTACTGTAAAACAGAGCAGGGAAAAACATGGCAGAAATAATGGGTTGTAAAAAGAAATGAGCTTTAAATATGGGAACTAGTTTTTGTTCTGTCGCAGGAAAGAGACCAGGTTTCATGGAAAAAACACAAAAGGAGGCCCAAGCAAACACCAAACAGGTGGAATCAGAGTTGGAAATCAAACCAGACAGAGCACTAAATGCGGCTCCACCATACTACAACTACAACTAGGATAATTATTACATGAACAAAATGTCTAGATGGTTGCTTCTTAAACTTTGCACTGTAGCCATTGGCTTAATGTACATAACAACTAACAGAAGGTCATATTAACCAAAATATATAGACATGTACAGGTATGCACCCTTAAATGGCCACATTAGGTTTCCTAAAACTGGTCGATGAATTATATTTCCTTGTCACTGTGCTTCTCAAGAAATCTCTGCCGAGTATAACAGTGCTTCAGGCATGTTTATTTCGGCTGAAACTGCACTCACCAGACAGGTACTTGTGACACGGCAGAGAGTGGAGGGTCTCAGAGAGAGATCATCAGGGAGAGTAGCTGTCAAACAGTCTAGCACTCTAAGGAGCATTGCAGGAAGTTGAGCAAACTCGAGTGTGATGAAAGGACCACAGTGCACCAGCAGGACAGCACTGACTTCAGCAGCAGTTTTGTCGAAGACCTTGTGGAATAAGAAAACAAATAAATATGATCTGTTGTCTCTTACACACATGAATTATTCAGATCTGGGGGAAATATTTGGGTTCATTTTAATATAGTATGATGGGCTTACATGGTGAAGTCTAATACCCACCCACCCGCCCCCTGAGGACCAGGGTTTAAGCCTCAGCATCAACTGGATTGAGCTTTACATGCAGGCATAGTCTAAGAGAGTCCGGTCATCCCTGAGCCAGCTAGCCATATCCAAACCTGCGATGTACTCACATCTCACACCACATCGTGGTGTGCTCATGCGTATGTTATAGTACTCTAGTCCTGTCTCGAAACTGGTCTTAACACCACAAACCTCACCTTACTTACTAGTCGGTGGCTTGGCTCCTCTTAATTGTCCTTCTGTGTGTGACTGATGCCCTGAGATGAATTGTCAGCCTGTTCAGAGTGTTTTGTGTCGTGCGCCCAGTGTTTATAAGATTGATTCCAGGCCCAAAGTGACCCCCACAGAGGAATTTATTATTCAGTTCATTGTGGTACCAAGGCAGATTCTTTCACTGAAAGGGAACATTTGCATTATTCTGAAAGCTTTCCATTAGAGCACGTAGAAAGTATACAGAGGGGGCAAAGGCTTGGATTCTATAACTGAAGTTGTTGGATCATTTCAAATTGTTAATCACTTTTAACTTTTCTTATTTTGTATAAACTCTGATTTCCATGGTCTTTTAATGTTAACTGATGCCAGACAAATGCAGTTTATTTAATATACTGCTAAAAAAATGGAGTTACAATGTGCTGTTTAAGTGTTCCATTAATTTTTTTAGCAGTAGGTCTATATTTATTTAATAGTTAATAATAAATGGATTAAAAAGTAATGCTATAGTTTTTTTTAAATAAACTGTTTGTGAAACCCCAGACCTTTCTAAAAAGCAAAAAAAACACCATGTGGGTTTTTTAATGACTTTTTTCACACTGATCAGACAATATTAAATGCACTGATGGGTGAAGTGAATAAAACGGTGTGGTGCTCTAGGCACTCATGTGGATGTTACCTTGACACAATCAACCAAAACGGGAAAGGTCTGAGCAGCACAACATTGTTCATGGTGTTGATCACATTCCAATGACATGTCTTGGGTCAACTGGCGTCTCTAAAGTGTACCAGTGTGAGAAACTGGTGGTTCCTGCCTTGTTCGCTGTGCTCTGTCCTCCCACACCCATGAACTGGATTAAACTCCTATGGAAAAGGAATTAAAGAAATGTTTATAAGCACGTGCATTTTGTTTGTCTGATCATGTTTCCTTGTCATTTAAGATGTAAGATGTGTTCAGATAAAATTCAGTCACTCACTTTGCAGATGGCAGTACTCTGAGATTCGCAGATAAGTGTTTTATAAGGGGACATGAGTGCTCTTTTTGTAGAAAAGCTGTGCGCATGCAGCATGTTCACACTGGCACGTGTAATCTGGCGCAGTATGATTCACAGTGTCTGCATCCTGCCTTTTAAGTGCGCGTGGAAGCGCGCGCGTCACGGACAGAGACCAATGTGCATTTGGAGCTGATGTTGCGCTGATAATAAGCCTGGTGTTCAGGTTATACACGGCATGCAAGGAGGAGCGAGTCCTCTCCAGGATCGCGCCGGGCGTGATGGTCAGGTAGGAGAAAATAGCACCGGCTTTGCAGAGGAATGATCGGACCGTCCGCGCCCTTGTAGTGGATCAGTGTCACCTTTGCAGTGCTTCCATGCTTTTTTCTATTCACTAGCACTCTGTAATATCTTATCTGAAGAGAAAAGTTGTTCAGAGATGCTCGTGTGGAAGGATTACAGCCACTCTACAGTAACAAGTCGTCGTTTGACTACCTGTAGGATTGCACCGACCCAGAACGAGAACTGTGTGTATTATTAATACGACGGCACTTGCTTCCACTTTGCTTTTTTTCTCCACCTGTTCCACGGTCTGATCTGGATTTCAGATCGTGCTCAATGAAACTGCAGCTCACCGACGTTCAATCAGCAAGCACGTTGAGATCTTGATCTCCTTGCGCACCCCCAGCCTTCGCCATCATACCAGTCCCTAGAAATCGATGGAGTAAGAGACCTGCACTGCTTCCACAGCTCATCTAATCCGGTCCGTAGATGATCCTTTATTGAGATTGAAAGTGACCGTCATGTAGTGAGTCTGCAGTGGCCAGAGCACGGCGCGCTGGGTGTAAAGTCCGAGCTTTTGTCCTCGCAGCGATGCCAGTGCGCGCCGTGCCCTCCAGGTTCATGTACAGAGGACTGTGCTCGGTGTCAGACATCCTCTCTTACCGGACCCCTGTCAGCCTTCCCGAGGATGAAGTAGAGGGTGAGGATGCTCTTACATTTTTCCTAGGCTGTTTAAAAGTCCTGTTAACACTTTGCATGGGATCGCAGACTTTTTAAAAATCCTGCTACAGAAAAACATGCACATAAAATAAAATCCCATTCGCTGAGAAATGTCTGGTTATTAACATTTATCCTAATCTGACCCTTTATTAGATATATCTGATATTTTTCCCTGAACTTTTAACATGCAATGCTCGTTTAAAAAGTGATGTTTGGATGTTCTAAGGATTTAGCCTGCCCTAACACTTTTCACGTTTTATAACTACTTTTCCCTAGGGCACTTTCCTGGACAATAAATCAGTCCAGTGTAGAGCTGGTTAGGGGTCATTGCAGTACCAGTGGCTGATTCTCCAACCAGCCTTTCCTCCCTCTGACACAATCAATCCTGTTTCAAGCCCAGCATCAAGAAGTCGTTTAGTGGAGCAATGCACCACTAACCCTCAGACTCCACTAAAGGCACCTGATGTAGCCTAATCAATGTATATTTTTTGTGTTTTGAATACAACCAATTTTAAATTGATATTATAATAGCCAAGTAATAGTCAAAATATACAGCAAATGTAAGACATGAAGACTTTACAGTTATCTGCACTGGACCAGACTTTGGACTCGACAGTGGGAATGACTGAACAATGAGATTCAGAGATGAGTGGATATTATTGAGGTGAATTAAGCAGGGAATTAAGCGCAAATTAAATGCACACGACTAGCAACACAAAGTCATACACCGCTCACAAAAATTAGGGGATATTTCAGTTTGGGATATTTCAAAATGAAATATCCTCAAAGTTTTTGGAGCAGTATATTATGGTTATCTATCCGTTCTAACCAGGGGTTGATACCTTTTACCTGAGCTCAGGCATCTGTGTGCTGAACTCCTAAAGAATAATATTGCTGAATCTAAAACTGACCCTTACTTGTAATTCTTGTTTGTATTTCTAATTTGCCGAAAAGCCTAACAAAACAAAAACAACTGGTTAGCTTGCACTGGCTTCCTTTTGGCAATTTACACAGCAGCGAAGCCATGGGCAGGACAGGAAACAGGTTGTGGCTGCAATATTTTAGCCCTTCTTTATGAAGATAAGTCGTTTAAAATCCATCTAGTAAATATCCAATCCTTTGTACAGTTTGGTATTGCAAGCAAAAAAAAGTTAGTTTCCGTCCACTTTTCCTGGCGAGGATGGTGGTCCAAAGAAATAAATGACGGCCGGTATAGACGCTATTATGACTTGCATTCAGGCACCTCCAATTAATAACAAGTCACTTTTGTTAGTGCCTGTTAGCCTCAGGCACATCATCATTTATAAAGTAAGCACAGGTTCAAACCATAAGATGGTAGACCTGTACGTTTTTTTGAAGCATCCTCACCACCAAATTACTGTGCTGAACCCCTCAGGTTCAGCACTTGATGCCTGACCCCAGTCAAAAGGCAACACTGGGACTCACCTGGATTCCTGCAGTTGTGGGCTGGCATGAGGTCTCCTAAAGAGGTGTAACGGTTAGGCTGGTGTATTAAGGACCAGACTGTCCATGCTCTAAATCGTTCCTTTAGCTAGGCCTTTAACAAACAATTACTTGGACTGTAGGACTGTATCCACTGGAAGTCATTCCGGGGTCATCTGCTAAATGTATAAATGTAAAAAGCATTTACTTAAATGATTCTCTGACATGTTTAAGGTTCCTTTAATGGTCCACAGTACTTTTTTATTGGTACTGCTGTTGGGTTTTAATCAGAAACGTTTATGATTGTTATAAATGACATGCAGGCTCAGAGATCAGTGTTTATTAATAGTTCATTTGTTTAATCATCTAGAATGTTAAGTGTTGAAAAGACATTTGAAACCCTGTTTCTTTGGATTATTTGAAATCCTGTTTGGATTGTTTCATGTTTTATGGTTAACTCTTGGTCATTGTATATTTAATACACTGCTCACAAAAATGAGGGGGTTTTTCATTAGGGGATATTCCCCTTCGAAACTCTTCATTACTTAAGAAACTTCCTACAATAATAATCCTCATATATGCAGTGTTTGTCCCTTGATGTTCCAAGGGCACCACAAAGTGACCTTCTAAGGGGATCTTGTCTAGATAATATTTTCTTGTAGGACACTGTGCATACAATGTAGGAGTGTACAGTGCACAGTCTTAAAAACGGCACTTACAGAACGTGTTTCTTTGGATGATGATGATGATATTAAGTACGTGGGTTTAAAGAACACACTGAAAGATATAATTGTTCTTCAAGATCTCCTAAACTCATATTGCCATACATGTCTCAATCCTGTGAATTACACCCAAGTGTATAATAATGTTATTTTGGAATCTGAGATAAGAAAAGCCGCACAGCTTCACAGAGACATGTAATAAGCTAAAATACATCTGTTACCTTACTGGGAACTATTTTCTATTTGCTATATGTTCAGTATATATTCTACTGATACGGTTTTATCTCTGGGAGCCACTAAATTAAGGAATACGCTTATATTGCTGAATAACGATTCCTTCCACAGTGCTGCAGTCTGTCTGTTCATTTATACAAATATATTTTATCCATCTAAATCTAATATTTGGCAAGCCATTCTCTAACAGCCCGAAACAACCATGATGGACGAGGAAATAATATTAGAATAGAATAATCATGTTACAAAAATATTTGTCTTCATTACTGTCTGGTGGGTTTCCATTTTACTGGAAGGGTGTCTCGCTACAATGGTTCCACAAGCCTGGAGATTTGAAATGGAGGAGATTTCAGTGACTAGCAGTTTTCCCAGTAGCTACTAGACCGCATTGAAAGTTTAGAGTGTAGTCGTTGTGAAATATCCCTCGTTGTGTATTATTCATATCTATCACATTTAATGTGACCAACACCGGTGCAGCGATTAAGGCAGTGAACTCTTTACCAGAGGGATGGTGGTTCAAGTCTTAGCTTGACCAAAGCTGGCAGTGTTGGATAAGCCTCTTTGTTAACTCTCTGGATTACCATGAGAGCTCAAAGATCTAAGGGTTGATAAAGGAAGTGTTTGTTATATTGGTTACTGTTTCTTTAAATTAATGAACCAGTTGGCACCTGATATACACTAATACAAATTCCATGTCTAAATGCAAGTCCATAATAATCAATGCGACTAATTGGTGTAATTGTTATTAGAAGATGAACCACTGAAATTTCGTGAGTAAGCCTTAATATATCCACTTACTGGTCTGAGTCATGTAGCTTGATGAAGCAGCAGGTAAATGTATTATCCTACAGTTCCAGGGTCCTTGGTTTTATCTTGATGTTTGGCATGTTCTTCCTGTATCTGTGCTGTTCCTGAGTGACCTTCACATCCAGCCCAGGATTGACAAGAATAATGATTATTGACATTCAGGATCGGTTTATCCACTTAGTATCTGTAAAACTTATTAGCTTACAGACACCAGTGGGTGCGGTTAACAATTGATTAATACAGCTGTTGTGTGGAATTTCTCTTGGGACCAGAGGGTGCAGGTGTACGTGTGTCCCAAGTCCAATGCAGGGTCGGCAGGGGTCGCCCCTTGCAGCATCATCTCTCAGGTATAGTCAATTATGCCTGCGTTTGATGCCCGACCTGGTTGGAAATATTTGGATCGCTGTTCCACCCAAATGCCCAATCTCTTAATTAAATCAACGTTACACCGAAAGACATGTTTGTTAATGACAACCGATGCAATAATGTTAGTGAAACATTAATGAAGTGTGCCCCAGAATTTCTCAGCTGGCAAACGCATAAAGCAGGCACAAAAATGTTTCTAATATGTGTGTTCTTGTAAATATTCAAAATAAACAATTAAGCTGAAATGACTGTTCTGTTGCAGCATTATAAGTGAGACTCATTTGACTTGCTCCGATTTGGTCATTTCACTAAATGTTCAAAAAGGATCGGACTATAATATTGCAATGCAGATTCCATTTCATGTCTTTACAATTTCTATCTGTAACCAGAAGACCATGGGTTTATAATAGCCAAGAAACATGACATGTCAAACAAGTGGCTACTAGTTTATGGAAATAAGAAAGCAAACTGGATATTACAGCTATAGAATAGTACGAGAAAGTCACAATGCACAACAGCAGTCTAGTTTAAGAAATGTAAATCTTACAGATGTTTATCCTATCTAATTATACATTAATTAAATGATCATTGTATTGTATTTAAACAGTATGTGTAAATAGACAACAGATTAGTCAGACAGCAAGATCTTATTGATCCCTTGTGGGTGGTGATTCAGTGTACCTTCCAAGAAACTACCCTACACACCACTTACACCTCTACTAATGGACCCTTATTTGACTTTTGAACCAATGGCTGTCATGGTCTGAACGATTAAGGTTAAGGTTCACTTAAACACATCAATACAAAGAGAAGGCATGGATGTAGACTCTCTAACTAATGATTAGTAATTAGACCAAATTAATTGTGTTCTGCAGTATATAATTAACTTACTGTGTATTAGCCATATAAGCTATAAATCAACACTTGGGATCTCACTGTGTAATTGTTCATAATGAGAGGCGAGACTTGTGTGTTCATGAACCTGTTCTAGAGAGACTGCACACAGAGGTAAATTAACATCAACTATATTAAACCAAACATTAAATCTTAAGCAAACATGTTTTCTCAGCTCGGATATCTAATCAGCCAATCACATGACAGCAACCCAATAGATTTAAGCATGAAGACATGGTCAAGAAGACCTGCTAGAGTTTAAACTGAGCATCAGATTGGGGAAGATAGGCGCTTGAAGTGACTATGAACGCGGTTGGTGCCAGACAGACTGGTCTCATTATTTCAGAATATGATGGTCTGCTGGGATTTTCCTCACACCGTCATCTCTATGGTTTACAGAGAATGGTCCCAAAAATAAATTCAGTGAGCAGATTTCTGGGTAAAACTGCCTGATTGATGTCAGAGCTCAGAACAGAGCGGCTAGACTGGTCCAAGCTGATAGAAAGGCAACAGTAATTAAAATCACCACTCTTTTCAACAAAGGTATGTTGGTTGGGCATCTCTGAATACACACCTCAAATTTTGAAGCAGATGGGCTCCAACATATAATCACATGCTAATAATTGCAAGCTTTATTTGCATCAATAGGCATGAAAAAACAATCAGCCATTCTGGACCAATATAATGTTTTCTGGAATGTACATTCACAAATTCACAAATGCATGAACATGATGAAAGAGGACTAGAAATTCATTACGCATTCGCAGTTGAAGACGTTATTTATGAGGCATAAATGACTCTACAGTTCAGACCAGTGTTCTATTATACCACTGGATCCTATAGGACTTTCACAACTAGCTCACTTTTCTTACATTCAGAGAATAGTTTCATAAAAAACACTCGTCAAAATGAATTTGTTAAAATGTTTTTTTTGGCCAAAGAATTTAAAAATGACACCTGAACCACCAGTACTGACCAGTAACCACAGTGTCTTTGTTTGGTGGGTTTTACTTCTGTGAATGTTCATAATTTAAAAACAAACAAAAAACTTGCAACCAACGATCTACAACACAATGTATAGGTACTCAGCATGCGAAGCATAATACTGTAAAAAAACAAGTTCTTACTAAATTC
>JAVSBV010153368.1:0-15131 GCA_033117975.1 Parotocinclus spilosoma
AGGGTGGCCCAACCAGTTATTAGGTTTAGGGGCAATCACTTTTTCACACAGGGCCATGTAGGTTTGGATTTTTTTCTTCCCTTAATAATAAACACCTTCATTTACAAATTACATTTTGTGTTTACTTGTGTTGTTTTTGACTACTATTTCAATTGGTTTGATGTTCTGAAACACTTAAGTGTGACAAACATGCAAAAAACAGGAAATTAAGAAAAGGGGTAAACACTTTTTCACACCACTGTATATGTGTTTGGCTTGATATTTTTTTCATTATGTCTCACTATTTTCATAAACCAAAACTTTTGGGGGAATAAAGATGTACAGCGTTATTTAGAAGTGCACAAATTGGATTTTTTTGTTTTGTAGAGAGACAGCCAGGTATGATAGCAGTTCCTTTGTGTGTATGCATGATTTAGAAGTTAAAAGCAAAAAAATGTTAAAAGAATCTCTGAGCAGTGATATGAGAAAGTAAAAGCCAGCTGAGGCAAGCAAACTGAAAACAGAGGAATGTTGCTGAATAGAAAACCCCAAACTTGAGAAGTTTGAACACAGGGATTTGAGACAGGGATTTACAACGGAATTTTTTTTTTGTATTCACAACATGAGCATGGTTACACTGATACTAATCATGAACATTAACAGTGTGGAAGGAAACCACAGTACCCAGAGTAAACCCATACAGACATGGGAAGGACTTGCAATGTTGGGATCGAACGAGGAATCTCAGAATCTTAGTGATTTTTTGTGATTTATTTGTTTAAAGAATAACCTAATTAAAATTTCACTAATAGCACAATATAAAGGTGAGATGTTACGAAGGGTTATGTATACTTTTTATAGAATATGATACAATAGTTACTCTGGTGTTGCACAACTACATATGACCTATTTGCACAATAAAGCTGAATACAGTATGTTATTTATTTCAAGCGTTGTTAGACTGGATTGTTTGCCTGAGAGCTGCACCAGCTCAATCCCAAATTTGTATTTATTAGACAGAGTCCAGCAAGTAGTGAATGTGTCTGTATACTCAAAGAGCACACAGTGCACCTATGTAGGAAGCAGGAAATCATTTAAGGAAGAGTCTTAACTCTGCATTAATTTAACAAACATTTTTTTTAATTATCAAAATATGGCTATAGTGGTGATTTTTTTTTTAGCAGGTTGATGATTCCTGTGTGTGGGCAACTGCCCACCTCAGCTCATCCATAGATATGTCCCTGCCATAAGTTTTTTACTGAGGAAAGACAGCTAATAACAGCAAGTTATGACAGAAAAAGAATGCATTTTGAAATCAAGTAATAATAATACAGACTGAATATTTAAAAATAAATAATATTGAAAAGTAATTAGCTGGGGAAAAAAGCTGGACCAAAAGACTAAAGTTAAAATGACAGATTTAAGTGCAAGGATATAAATTAGATGATTCTAAGGAAGATAGGAAAACTGAAAGCATTATTATTTGAATATGAGAGACTGGAATGTCATATTGTTGTTCCTTAATAATGTAGTTACTCTAATAACCCCAAACTCAAATATTTATACTTGTTTTTAGTTTCCGAAATCCAACATGTTTGCTGGCTTATTTCCCTTTCCAGAAAGATTATATAGTCCCAATGCTTATGGACACACACTGCCATTTTCCACAGGACGCTACTTATTTTTGTTAAGATGTGTTTGCTCTGGCTGTCACTGCGGCCACTAAGTGTAGCATCAGTAGCTTTCACACATGACGCATGAGCTCACTGGCTCAAATCCTAGTCGTTGTAGTCGGTAGAGATGAGTGCTCGCTCTCCTTCTGTCTTGAATATAAATGTGTATTATCAGAGTAATGACATTTAATACTATATAATGCATTAAAATATTTATAAGAAATATGCTTCCTTTTCAGGACTTCTGCAAAGCTGGAGAACCATAGTTCAACACCATCACTGCTCGGTACTTAACAGGTGCTAGCAGTGCTTTGTTATTGCCTGGCTGGACATCATTCAGACACATAATAGGCCATGTCTAAAAGATTGCTTAGCAAACCTTGTAATGCCTTGCAACGGCTATTTTAGTTAGGCTTTCTTGTAATGACATATTTTTCATATCTTACAGTAGCATACTTTTATTACTCATGACATTTGTGACGATTCATGATTATTTCTGACATTTGTGCCAGTTTGAATACATTAGGCTAATTTAAAAAAAAGATTAATTTGATATTTCATAATTTTATATTGAACAGTTTATTCATATACAAATAGCTCGTATAATCTGTTTACACACTATTAGATGACATTTAATAAGACATTTTTCCCCTGAGATTTTCCCTGACAAATCACTTGTCAAAGTATTTGGCAGCAAAAGAACAACATGCACAAATCTGCCATATGCCTGCTTTACTCCAAAATGGCTCCATTTTCTTCTGTTACGCCCCATACTCCTACTATATCTTCCATTGCTACCTGCTGAAAACCACTCATGCTTGAAAGCTGCAACAATAAACTACACCAAAGCCTACTTATTAAACTGTCAAGCAGTCCCAAACATGGTGTTTAACTTGTATCTAACAGTGTATAGAGCCATAAACTAAACATGCAGAAAACTGTGTCGGAGTACTTTTGTATGGGAAAAATTACCATAATAGGTTTTGCCACAGAGCTCCACATCCAAATCTCTCTTCTACAGATTTTATATATGTTTGACTTCTTCTTTGGTATGTTGTTCTAATTTGCATTTACTGTAGTTCTTACAGTGTAAGTGTAATGTGTGCTATTCTGAAATACTGTACAGCTACTAGCCTGCAGCAGTTTTCATAGTATAGTATAAATGGACATAATAAAAGTACAAAAACTTCATAAAATATTAATGTGCTGTTCAATCAGAAAATAATTAACTTATGATCCATTCTGTATCTGACCTGAGCAAAATCGAGTCAAAACTCTGTCAGCTCCCTTACTCAACAGCTGTTATTTTAGGGTCTTCCTTTATTTTTTTCTTTGTTATTTGGTGTGCCACAGGGAGGGTGGTATTATGGCACAGTTGTTAGTATTGTCTACTGGAGATGCTACCTCAACCAAACCTAAGCCATTTAAACACAAATTGAAGTGTGGTTACTATAGATAGAACTACATTGACTTGTAGTTTTACTAGGAGTATATGAAAGAATGCAAGGTTAAGGTTTGAATACCCACCATAATTATACTTTCTTTCTATCCTCTATTAAATGCAACTTTTTGCAGATACTTTCTTGGTACCATGGCTGAGTCAGTCATTTAAATCAAATTCAACATTAGTATTGTTGATATTTTATAGTTTTCCTGTGTCCCGTCCTGTAGCCAGAAGATGCGTGCAACTCCAGCCAGCATGTCTGAAAATCTGAACTCATTCTAATCAGCTCCAAATCTCCTGTACCTACTGTATAGGATATACAGATAAGGTCAGATAATAGCATCCGGCATTGCTTCACCTCTGTAGACTTATTTGTAGGCACTCTGTCTCTTTGTGCTGTCCTCTTAAACTAGAAAAGAGATTTCTGTAAAAAAATAAAAAAATATATATAAAACCCTGAAAATTGTAAAAAGAAAACAGAAAAGTTAAATTAGAAAATATATTATGACTAGATACAATAAATGGAAAGAAGTTTGGTGGACTAGGTGACATAATGCAATAATTTGCACATTTGTGACATCATCATGGTCACATCATATTTCACACTGCCTAGTTTCGGATTGCGTCAGTCTTTTACTTCTTGTTGGTTTTCTCTTACTCAACACAGAACAGAAAACCAGTATGTATGTATTTATTAATGCACTGAAATTCACAATCTTGTTTTGTTTTGATATATATGTATATATTTGGCTATTTCTATGTATGGATGCATTTAAATGATGTTCCTCTTAATAATTGCTTTGATGGTTAATGAGTTGTGTTAATTAATTAAGAGTCATTGTGATCTTGGCATAGTTGGTTGTGTGTCCATTTGATCATGCTTAAGCAGCTTCTGGTATTATTGACTGCATGTGAACATTTACATTGCCAAAATATTTCACCTTGTTTCACCTTGATTATCAGGCACGCCTCTCCACTGATTCTCCCCTGGCATCAGCCCTCTTTCAATCGCTCCCAGTTCAATCACATTACACACGTTTATTTTATTCCTCTGATAAGGTTAAACCACAACAGTCCCCTGGAAGCTGTTCGTACTTTCACTGTGTGTCTGGTGGAAATGCCACACTCTCCGTGCGCATGTTTCTCATTCTCTAGAACACAAAGTGCCTCAGGAGGGTCTGTCACTATACATCTAGATGCATTTTGCTCATGTTGAAGCCCTGTTTGAAACATAAATGTGGTATTAGGATCGATCCATTTGAGCATGTTTCTCTGGTCAGGCATCTGAGAAGGCCCTTAGGTGACAGGTCTAGAGGAAACAACTTAAAAATAAAAAATAAAAGGCACTGTATGTTATAATGTCTAGTGTAGAAAATGCCTGGGAAACCCAGGGTTTCCACTTGATCTGTATTGGAGGTTTTGTTAATGGCCCCAAGAGTGGACGCTCTTAAACATCTAATTAGTAACCAGACCCTATACCACTAAACAATGCCATTTTTCAAAAACCAGGAATTTTATATTGTGGTTTACAGTATATGTTGCTCCTTAAGCATGTTTCCAGTTTGCATAGAGAATTTACTGCATGTATGGAATGGTGCCGGTAACGCTTTTTTTCCAAAAGCGTATTCAGATTAAAAGACTTCACTATTCTCTCACAAATTTTGCACAGAATTTTTAAATACTTTTTAATTGGCCAAACACAATGGGTACCATGTGATGTACGATTTGGCTCAATTAGACAAATATTAAGATTTGCCACTGTTAATAATTATATATTTCAGTAACAGCTAATCCAGGGCTTTTATTCCAGTATATGCTCTATTCTATTCTATTCTATTCTATTCTATTCTATTCTATTCTACAACTTATTCCTTTTAGTACCAATATAAATTATAGTCACTGTTGAGCTGAGCCACTAGTTAAAGTTGAAGTCAAACTTAATTCTAAAATGCTATTTACAATGGACTTAGAACAGCATTAAAAAACAATACAAAAGAACAATATCCAACTAATTAGCTCTACTGAGACAGTGGCAAGGGAAAGCTCCCTAAATTAAGGAAAAAACCTTGGGAGGACCAAGGCTTAAAGAGGCATCCATCCTTCTTGAGCAGCGCAAATAAACAGAAGATAAATTAAATTTATAAAGAATATTTTGGTAAACAACAACATAAATAAATAAAATGAAAAAAATGAAATAATATTATGAAAAGTTAAATAAAATAGACAATATTATATGTTATCTGTTAGTTGGCATGGCACACTCAGTCAAACAGAATAGAGAAGGGAAACGTATTGCCTTCTAATGTGTATTATTGTATTATACAAATATGTTATAGCAGATTTGACAGCAAGGTTCTATTTTTTATTTGTTTATTTACTGTTTTATTCCTGCTAGTCCTGGTTTTCAGAAAAAAAGTTTCCCTGTGGTGGGTTATATTACATTATTGTTTCACCATTATTATTATAATGTAGCTGTTTATACATTTAACCAGTGGTGGCTCAGAAGTTAAAGCGCTTGACTGGTAATCAAATGGTTGTGAGTTGTGAAGGTTGTGAGATTAAGTGTTTAATCTTCAAACGTTGCACTTAGTTGTAAGTCCCCCTAAATTTGTTATCTGATATAAATGTAGTAAATGCAAATTGCAATACTATAATGGTATTAACTTGGCTTTACAGAGATATTAAAAATATTTGTTTTTAGATTTGTGAACACGTTTTACAAATGTTATTCATACATTTAATGATGCAGCTGAATGCTAATCAGCCTGTCACTGCCTATATGGAAAATATTACTACAGTTACTCCAAAGTGTACATTTTTTCCCTTAGTGCTGGGACGCATTTCTCAACAATGGTTGTTGTTGTTGTTATTCTTATTATTATTATTATATTGTCCTATCTGATGGATTATATCACTCTAAAATTTAGTCTGTATTGTCTTAATTAATATTGACACTCATGCTTAGTTCAAATATGCTGTGTTAAACAATCCAAGTTTTAAATGTATTGATTTCCTATATGTGAAATCTAACACAGTGAACAGGTGTACATCAGTAATTCAAATCATTATGAACAATTTGTCTGCAGCTGCATTTAGGTCTGAATGCCCAGTTTCCAGGATTTCCCAGCAGAACATTACATGTATTACACCCCATTCACTGACTTGTCTTCTTGTCCTAGTGCATCCCGGTGCACACATACCCAGCTGTCTATGTGATGTAAAAGAATATTGGCCTCATTGAACCAGGCCCCTTTCTTCTAATGTGTTCTAATGCTCATGTCCACTGTAGAAAAAGCTAATGAATTGTATTTTGAAAATCAAAAGTAATTGTTGTACACATTCACAGAATCAATCACAGATGAGCATGAAATAAATGACTGTCATTAATATGGTCTGTTTAAGATGATCTGCCCTAAACAAAGTCCATTCACTCTTTTTTGACATGCTGAGGACACAAATTCTCCTTGTTCTCAGCCTTCATTTTTAAACACCTCAGTATTCACAGTAATTACAGTAATTAGCAACGATCGTGCCTGAACATGCAGTTAGGATCTGGTGTCTGGGTGAACACGCAACCTCCATTTTAGTTAATCAATGAGTTGAATGTTAAGGAATGTGTTTAGTTATGCGGTCCTCCTGGTATGTTAGTCAGTGTGTTATATTTCAGACAATTGGGGCAAATCATTCCACAAAACAGCATGACTTTCAGAGAATGATTTAATCAAGATGTCTAAGTGATGAGCTGTGTGGTCTTTTCTTTAATCTGAGAATAGAAAATTAAATCAACAGTTACCACCAGCAAGTTTTGTTTTACAGTTAAGAACCTGCTTTAACAGAACATTCATTTTTATTGGCATAAAAAAGAAATTATGCTAATACACATGATAGGATACATATTGATGACTTTGAACATCGTTGCTGTCAAAAACATTTGAAAGTACAGTACCTTTGCATCTTAAACTAGTTAACTCAAACCTTATCTTTTAGGTATCTAAACTAAAACTTCATTCACACTGCTTCTTATCTGCTTAATCCTTGGTGAGGTTTTAGGAGAGCCAATGAAGATAAGTACATTTTCTACAGTTATATAGGCCTGTTAAGCAGTGCTTAATTTGTAAAACATCAAACACCAAGCATGTTGTGATCTAGCAAGCGGGCATCAAGTGGAAAGGTCCAGGGAACATATAAACACAACACTGCTCATAGTGCAACACTTACAGCATAATACAGTAGAATTCAAAATAGAGCATCTAAAAGACTTACATTGTCTTAAATATTCGTTATCTTTGTTTTCGCTTCGTTTAAATTTTTTTCTTGTTTTCATGTTTTATATTTCCAAACCTTGCTGTCCGTGAGCTCTTATGATGCATGAGCATACAGCGTGCTGATGATCTAATTATGCCAGTTACCCTCAAAGAAAACGAGCCATTTGGAAAGTAGGTTACACACAAGTTTCATTTAATTAAACTTTGTTTATTAATATTGCCTATTTTCATTTCATTTTAAAGATAAATACGCAGAAGTGCTGGATTTGAAAATGTGCTTCGCTCCATACCCTTGTAGACACAGTAAAAGACTGAACCAAGGACCTTCTCCCTACAAACCAAGCCACTGTGCCTAAACTAAAAACTTCACAATATAATAATATCTATAAATTGTTATAAACAAATCTTATTTTAGACATATTATTAGAGGGACCAGTTTATGTTGGACATTGTTCTTGAAACAGTTGCAGAGGAAGGGCAAGGATGAAAATTAGATGGATGGATGAATGCAGGAGCCACACTCAAGCTGTCCACATTTATAATATAATGCGTATAAAAATAATATAAATTAGGGCCAAATGTCTGACATCACTTGTGACTTAATTAAGCATGTTTTTGTCGCATGTTTCATTTAATGGTTCCTGGAACTTGCCAGTAGCACTGTCCCACTAGTCTGTCCAGGATCAAGCGGATAAGAAATTAAATGTCCACACCCTGGCCAGCTTGACAACTTTATTGGTGAGCTTGGTTAACTTCTTTGCTCATTTCCAAAGACTGGCTGTCCTCACATTCTATTGGATGACCTAAGCCTGTCTACTGATGTCATCATATCCATGGCCATCCACCATTTTAGCTTTTGACCTGACACACCATCGCCATCTACTCATAGAGTAGGCAACACATATGAAATCATCTTCACTAAGAACTTTGACATATTCAGTCTTACAGTGGCTTCACATTTGTGTCTTTTTCCTGTTTCTTAAACACCAACTCTACACCTTTTACTAAAGTGATGATCTGAAAAACCTTGAAAACTCATTCTTCTTGACTATCTTCTTATCTTTGCCTTCAGAATACCTCCCTGTTTACACTGCCACTTATTGTTTTCTCAACTCTCCAAGTCCTTGGACTTCCTTGGCTGTTTCAGCAGGCTCTCTACTGTACTCCGGTAATCCAGGCAATACTGAGCAAACAAACACTCATTGCTCAACTTTTAAATCTTTACATTTAGACTGCTTAGTAAGGATAAGGTGGGGAATCACCACCAGTACCACTACCAAGGTCCAGTACCATCCACAATTATATGTTTCATTATAGCAACCTTGAAACATATTCCACAAACATAATCATTGTGTTACATACATCCCAATTCTTTTTTTCTCAACCCATCAGACGTCTATGGATTTTTTTTCAGGAAAACAACCACATTTATACCAACCAGTCTGGATACTAAGAAGATCATTCTCAAGAAAATGCTTTCCTCACAGTAACTAAAGCACTTCACAGAGCCAGGGCACATACCATATATTTAGTTCTTATCCTTCTGGATCTGTCTACTGCCTCTGACATTATGAATCATCAAATTCACATCTCCTTTCTTTACAAATTTGGCCATGCACTTTTTGTTCTCCTTATATTTTCAAGATTGATCCTGACAATCAGCATAATGAGGTTCTCCTTTATTACCTCTTATGATTACTACAAGAGTTGCTCAGGGATCCGTTTTTTGGGCTACTTCTGTCCTCCCTCAGTAATTCATTTGCATGGATTCTCATAACACTGGTGCGCAGATTATACTCAGCTTTAAATTTCAGACCATCTATAGAACTCCCAAGTTTCCAATCTCAGAATTGTAATGCCTCTATACTCGAGTTTTCTTCAAACTTCTGACTCTGAACTTGGGTACCCTAAACAAAACACTCAATGTGATCTTACAACTATGATGCATGTACTCCAGTCCAGTCGGTGGCGATTATACAATAATGCAGTACACCAATTGCCATAAAATCCAAAAGAGCACACCCATAAAGTTTCGCTTTATTTTCACTTGTTTAATGTCTTCATAATGAATTTATTTCATGCATTTTTTTGGTTATTATTATTGTATGAAATTATTTCATTTATTCTTTATTCTTTTCTTTGTACATGCTTTTAATCATTAGTTACAAATGAATATAAGAAGCATAAAAACAATCATTTGGGGGTCAGGAATGGATTAATCCTATTTACATTACTTCTTAATGTTAACTTGATTCCAACATCAAGCAAAAATCCCTCCAGAACCAATTAAGTTCTAATTCTGAGGTTCCACTGTTTGAAGCTGAATCTGGACAAGGCTAAACTGATATGCTGTCAGGGAAAAAGAACAAAAAATAAAATGTGTGTGTGTGTGTGATATATTGTGTTTCATCAATTTGGAACAGCATAGATAATTATAGCTGTAAGGACAGAAGCACCTGCTCTCCTTCCGTCATTCAAATCAGCACTCATTCTCAACACACGGCAGCGGCTGACATTCTTGGCAGCTGTCCTTCCAATGCTCCATCATTACACTGCTCCGTTTTTCACCTAGTTGGAAATATTAATTCAACCTGCTCTATGTTTAGATTCTAAATAGAGACAAGTTCATTTTGGCAGCTTTATTTTTTAAAGCTTGCCTTTAACATTTATCTATTTAATTTAAATTAAATATTGCCATTATAAATGAGATGGGATTTACCGTACAGTCACAGCCGACTCTCGGTCACTTGATGACTCATTGATCTCCACACATTTCTGTCTTTCATCGATGTGATCCATGAAGTATTTTGGCAGGAGAGTGGAGTAGTTTGCCATTGCTTTTTTTCACCCCTCCCCATTTATCCGGGCTTGGGACTGGCGTGCAGCTGTTTCCAGTTACACGGCTGGGGTGTTTTGCATGCGCAAGTCAATGTAAGTCAACAGTAAACAATTGAAAAAAAAATAATGCAAATAACGCATCTTCGTAAAGTTGATTTGACACTTTTTTTTTTTTTATTTTAACAATAAAAATGTTTTAAGTAAATTCCAATGGAATTTGAAAAGCAAAATAGGTGTATGTGTGTGGCAGGGTGGGAGGGCTTAAATATTATTAACTACAAAAGGGATGCTGCAGAATATGATTGAGAATCACTGATTTAGAAGGTCATCTACACCCGCCAATCATTAAAAATAAAGCATTTTAAGACTCAAGTTTCAGTAAAGCATTTATGACCTGTTCTCTGCCTTGATGGCTGCTACAACAAGAAGCTAGAGCAATCTTTCAAATATGAACTTGCCGTGTCTAAGAAGAAAAAGCAGTACAAGCAAAAAAAAGAAACATTTGCATGTTGTACAGTAAGCAAATTGTGATTTGCATAACTGCCTCTAGTAAATCAGCTGCAGCACTTGCACTTACTATCCATGTAAGCTGAATTGTTCATGCATGTAATATTTCTTATACATTTTAGCAGAGCTGAGATTACAGGAGGGTGTTACGATTGCCAGGTTGCCAAGACCAACAAAAGAAGCCCCTGGAAAACAGTAATACTTCCTATTACACAGTAGAATGGATTCATATTAAGACTCAGAATTCTTAAAATATACCATTATGCACTACTAATTAAATTTACATATTTAATTTTCTTAAGGATCAGGATCTCTCTCTCAATCTCTCTCACTCTCTCTCTCTCTCCTCTCTCTCTCTCTCACTCTCTCTCTCTCTCGCTCGCTGTCTCTCTGTCTCTCTCTCTCTCTCTCTCTCTCTCTCTCTCTCTCTCTCTCTCTCTCGCTCGCTGTCTCTCTCTCTCTCTCTCTCTCTATATATATATATACAGTATATATATATATATATATATATAGCTATCCATCTATTTACATTTGTGTAATTATTTACATAGTAACTGTTTTTGTTTTAATTAGATTAAGCATGAAAGTATGAAAAATGTTCCAACTCACATAGCAGATCGATCTGTGGTTTATGGCTTAGTAGATCTGTCTTATGCCGCTGCTGGCTGTGTGTAGTGTGAGTCAGAGGTCACTGCTGCCACTATCCCATATGGAACCGTATTTAAGCTAATATGTAAGAGCAGTATTTAACGTCAGGTTTGGTATTAATTTGGACCATTGGCTTGATTTCATACACAATTTGATAATCGCTTCTCATCTATGACTCCTGTGTGGTCATTTTTTATATTCATTATGTTGCTTTGATTCATGCTTCAAGTTCGTTCACATAATAGTTCCGGAAGCACTCACCGGCCACTTTATTAGGCACTTTTTCTAATGTACATTAATGTAAACATCTAATAAGTCGATCGTATGCCAGAAAGTAGGTTTATTTTTTGGCATGTAAATATGGTCAAGAAGATCTGCTCCAGTTCAAACCAAGCACTGGCATGGGAAAGAAAGATGAGTTAAGTGACTTTGAACGTGGCATTGTTGTTGGTGCTAGATGGACGAATCAGTGAGCAGCAATTGTTTAGGTGAAAATGTCTTGTTAATACCAAAGGTCAGAATGCTGTGAACTAAATAGATAACAACAGTAATTCAATTAACCACACGTAACAACCGAGGTATGAAGAAGAGCAAATTTGAACTCTCCACAGTCACCAGACCTCAATCCATTCGAGGACATTTGGGATGTGGCAAAACATGAGAATGGCACCACAGATGTGCAGCTCAAAACAAGTGTGTGATGTTTCTAGCATCATAAAGCAGTGCTCCTGTAGCACAGCTTCTGCAATTAACTTGCCTTGTAACTTGCTTCCCGGACGTTTAAGGTGGTAGTAACTTCAGACAGCATTGCTTAAAGATGATTTGGTTATAAATACCTGTGGGGTGTGTTACTTAATGTATAGATTGGGATGTAGTGGTACAGTGCAGTAAACATCTCATCCAACAAGTAGAATATTAGGTGCAAAACAAATGTTAATGTTTGGCAAATAGCAGTCATTGTACTTGGCTGTGCCAAAGGCCATGGTGTGAATGAAATATCTGAATTTGTAGTTGTATAGAAATGTAAGTTCTTACAGGTCTACCAAAAGTGTCAAAATCCCTGTGTACTAGGAATTCTTGTCAGAATTGTGGCCAAAAAATGAAACTGACAGACAGGGACTGCTGACATGTTTCACGAATAAATATTCCAGGCAAGAACTGGTTCTAGAAGTCAATGCAGGTCCTTCATGTGCAGTTTTTGAAAGATTGCTCTGCTCCTCCGGGAACTGGCTGAACTGAGCAATTCTTTGATGCAAGTGTGGATGAACACTTGACTGATGTCACCTATTCTCAGAAAATATAAAATCACAGCTGTTTTTTTGTTTTCATGGAGATCTTAAATGTTTTAGGTACAATAATTTTCATTGTGGTGAGATTATTATTTCATTATAAACATATTTACCTGCCCTGGAAGTGTGTTCTTTTTTTAAATTGAATTACAATTTTGGTGAAAGTTACGCTTATGCATGCTCATGACTGTTTTCTTAACCCTTAGATGCATAAGTGGGTCAAAAATGACCCAGTGAGGTTGTTTTCTTGAAATATCTTCATAATGAAAAGTTGTTATCTTTTCATATTCCATGTATTTCTCAAAACACATGTTTTTGACATAATAGCATTTACATTTTTAACTTACCTTTCATAAATTTTAATTGTAGTTTTTGCATTACTACCCCAAGCTTCCATAAGTGGGTCAAAAATGTATTTTCTATGGAATCCAATGGGAACCTTTGATTCTTATCAACTATGGCTGTCAGGAATAAATATAAACAGCGATTCATCCCGAATAATTGTGTCACTGTGGACAAACAACTTTCAGTGCCATTCAGGGGTAGGTGCAAGTTTCTACAGTACATGCCAAGCAAGACCGCCAAGTATGGCCTAAAGATCTTGTGGGTTTGTGATACATGCATCCCCTATGCAATAGATGGTATAGTTTACACAGGGAGACAACCAGGGGAAGACATTCAGAAGAATCTGGGGGAAAACATTGTCCAGCAGTTGTGTAGTAGATTTAGAAACACAGGTCAGCACCATGGACAACTTTTTTACTAGTGTGCCCCTTGCGCAGCATTTCTTTGAGAAGAATCTCACTATTGTGGGGACTCTACGTCAGAACAAGCTAGACATCCCTCCTCTGATGAAGCCTTCCAAGTCCAGGGAGGTTTGCAGCACTTTGGTTTCAACAACAGCCTTACGATGGTCGGCTATGTCAGAAAGAAAGGAAAAGCTGTTGTACTCCTGAGCACGATGCACCACAACAAACTAGTGGATGAAAATAGCAGAAAGAAAAAAACAGTGATCACATTATACAACAACACAAAAGGAGGTGTAGACACCATTGACCAGATGGTTGGCACCTACACCTGTAAGCGCCAAACACAGAGGTGGTCCATGGCGCTGTGGTATGACCTAATTGACACCCTAAATGCGTGTCCTAAAAACATTAGCACCCTAAAAACTTTTTTCACGGCCCAGCACCCAGAATTCAAGAGTGGCATCACCAATGCACGACAGCTCTTCCTCAAAGAGCTGTCAAAGGACCTAGTCACAACACACTTGAGGAATTGACTGGAAGGCTGCTCCCAACTGCAAACCCCGATTATCGAAGCAATGGAAAGGTGTGGGGTGACAAAAGCCACAACCCAGCCACATGAAAGAAGCAGACAGGGCCAACCAAAGAAAAGGAAGTGCCAGATCTGCCCAACAAACAAAGATTGAAAAGTCAGCAATGCGTGTGTGAAATGCAATGTACCTGTGTGCAATGATCACAGCCAGAAACAGGTTCTTTTTCGAAGATGTTAAAAAGTGAAAAGTAAAGATATTTTAAACATGAAATCATTCTTGTTTAGTCCTAAATATAATATTAAATATTATAGAAGTGATTGAAGAAGAAATGGCATAAAAACACATTGATTCTAATATGGGTCATTTTTGACCCACTTATGGAAGAGTGTAGGGTCCAGTCACTTGTGCATCTAAGGCTTAACCAACTTAAAAGCTTATCTGCTGGACCACTATTGCATTACATGTTGTTCTGTTTCAAAACAAGGTTTTTAAATCAAGGCAAGTAATCATGAACCACCGGAGGACAGAACCATTTTGCATTCATATACAGTATTAGTGTCAGAACAGATGGGAAGAACATCTCTGCATAGAACTGGAATGGGATTAGCCAGCAAGTCAGAATCACTGGTCCAAGGTCTTACTTAACCAGGATCTTGCCCCATAAAGTGTTTAGTCGATGGGCCATTAGAAAATGTTGAATGTCCAACCATATCATTTGATCCATGTGAAAGTGCATTTCCTGCAGCTGTTTGGAATCAATAATTGTGTTGACAGTAATTGTGTGATATCTTTGTCCAGCTCAATGTCTGCATTTACAACCGTATTGACAAAGTAGGTGTGTATTAAAAAGGCTCTATTTGTAATACGCTGTACTTTTGCTGATCTGCAGCTCATGGCTGCTTATGCTGATTATGATCTGTATACACTTTCTAAATAGCAAAAGACTCAGCCTAAAGTGCTAAATTTATTTATTAACCAGCTTGGAATTAAACTTTCATTTCTTATACCACACTCAGATTTGCAGATGTAACTGCTATTTAATGCAAAGTAAATTATTTATAAAAACGAATATATATTTAAGGCCTTTTACTGCCATAAAAATTAACAGGAAGAACATGAAATTAACAATTGTTGTCCACACACACACACACACACACACACACACACACACACACACACACACACACACACACACACACACACACACAC
>JAVSBV010153387.1:0-15130 GCA_033117975.1 Parotocinclus spilosoma
GGCTAAGTGGCGACTTGTGGCTTCTTTTTTGTAGTAAATGGAAATGTTAGGCAAAGACCTGTAGGTGGCAGTAGAGGACTTAGGAGAAACTCAGGAGCATTGTAGTGATGCCAGAGACGAAGAGTTTCTTCACGGATATTACATACTGTACGCATTCTTTGGTCCGATTAAGTGGAATTTTGGTCCAAATAAGCAAATAACATTACACGTATTTAATAGGATTTGATTCGGTGCTTTAGGATTTAGTCTGAATAAGCGGCTGGTCCCATTAACTGGTGGTCCAATTAATCGGAATCGAAAGTATTAATTGCTTATTTATCTATATAATCTGACAGCATTTTCCTTAATCACCTTGACTGTGGGAGGAAACCAGAGTATCCAGAGTAAACCCACACAGACACTGGGAGGAGATGGAGACTCCAAACAGAACGGACCCAGGCTCCTCCACCTGGGTATTGAACCCGGGACCTTCTTTCTGAGGCAGCGGTGTGTGTGTGTGTGTGTGTGTGTATACACTACTCGCAAATATGAGGGGATATTTCGATATGAGTGATCAAAAAGAAGCGTTTGATTTTGTTTCATTAAACAAAAGAATCAGAAAAGCAAATGAAAGTCAAAGAAAGTTGTTTGATTGTGCAAATGAGATGCAAACTCAATGATGGTGATTAAGTAGTAAGTGATAATATTCATAAAGGTGAACAGAAGCATGTTAAACTGGACGAGAGTGCCCCCACATTGACTTTTCAGTGTGTATGGTCACCCCAGACACACACACATACATTTGTACTATAGACTTATTTTCACTCTACAGAAATTGAAAAATGAGTCCAATAGCACAACTTTTATGTTACAGAACCACAAATAAATACAATACTGTGCAAAAGTATCTTTATTGGAATACTTCCAGAAAATACAGAATATTTATATCAGTATTACACAAATTACAAAAATCAGCAAATAGATTCTGGCAGCTTTATTGAGAGGCAACAGTTCGAAGAAGCTTGATCTGAAATAAAGTAAAGTAACAGTCAAGCTTTTTATTCAGAATGGGAACAAGGTAAACATTATAAAGATATGCCTAGGATATATTAAAGCTCACAAAGATTGGAATTAATATCAGTGGAAAAGAGTATTGTTGAGTGACGAATCCGAGTTTGAAAAATGGTAATTATAAACAATAAGTTATATGATCTTCATATCATTGCTAAAACACCAACATCTAAAAACCAACTTCCAAAATCTAAGTGTTCACAAACTTTTACTTATACTGCTCACAAAAACGAGGGGCTATTATTATTATTATTATTATTATTATTATTATTATTAAATATCCCATAATGAAATATCCCCTAATTTTGTGAGCAGTCTATTTAGTGTGTAAGAATGATGTTCACAGGTATTATTTTTGTTCACTAGGGGGCGCTATAGACCACCACAGGATATACTGGTTCCTTATTACTCAGGCGTTGTGTTGTATCGCATGGAAAGGTGTAAAGTAAAAACAGAACTTATTAATTCATTCATTCATTATTTTTAATGGCAGCAGAACTCAGCTGTACATAAAGTGAACTCTTAAGCACTTGGGCTTGTCATTTATTTATCAAACACTTGGTTGCGCTAAAGATGAAGCTACTTATACCAATACAGGTAAACAAAGCATTTTTTTAAATTCATTCCAGTAAACAAACAAAATAAAGTTCATATTAAACCTATATTTGATCCTTTTAACTGCTGGAGCAGCTTATATGTTGCATTTTATCATCCTATGAGGCATATTGGTTTGTTGTTGCTTTGAATGCTTTTAAAAGCATTTTCTTAAATAAATAGATTTCCTACAGACCACCAAATTAAGGATTATATTTTATAAGCTGGCACACCTACAGGAGCTTTCGTGCCATCCCATTCTAAATCCATAGACATTCAACTTGTTTACCCAACCATGCCTTTATGGACCTTGTTTCGAGCACAGGGGCACACTCATGGTGGAACAGAATAGGGCCTTTCCCAAATTATTTCCATCACGTTAGAAGCATAAATTTTTCCAAAATGTTTTGGTATGCTAAAGAGTTAAGATTTTTCTTTTCCTGGATTTGCAAACAGCATTATCCCTCCTACACCAAACTTTTTAGTTGGCGCAATGCATTCTCCTGGCATACGCCAGACCTAGCCAAATAGAGAAACATGATTAGTTTAACATTAGGTAACATTTCCATTGCTCCAGAGTCCAGTGGCAGTGTGTTTTACACCACTCCATCTAACACGCCGTTGTGCTTGGTGATATAAGGCTCCCATGCAGCTCCTCATCCATGACATGAAGCTCCCGGTGCACAGTTTATGTGCTGAGGTTAATGCAGACACAGAGACTATTATGCACTGTGTGCCCATGTGCCTTTATGTGGTCTGACACGGTGTGGCTGAGTTGCTGTGGTTTCTAAACACTCTCACTTTTCAATACCACTCACAATCGATCATGGGATATCTACCAGGGAAGAAACTAAAACTTGCCATTCTATTACAATACCACACTTGAATTCAGTAAGCTCTTTAGATGCTTGAATGCATAAAGCATGCTGGCTAGGTGCTTGATTTTATACACATGATAATGAGACTGAATTCAGTGATTAAGAGGTGTCCCCTATGCCCATATAGTGTCCATATAGTGTATACAAGCAGGGCAAGAACATTTGTGATAGGGCCAGGGCCAATATTTTAAAAACCTGCTAATTTAGTGGGGTCTCCTTGTGCAACAGTGCTGAGAAGATTGAGAAAAAGACATCCAGAATGCCAGCAAAGAAGACACAGCCCATGTCACATGACCCTGGCTTTTGGACCTGTTACTGATAACAGTTTGGGTGGTGTCCAAAAACAATCTGAAATACTGATCCGTCTGATCACAATACACATCTCCACTGCGATAGTCCGGACTCTTTGAATTGTTTAATGCTATTATACAGTATAGAGGGAGAATTTTCTAAAAGGAAAATGTTTTTATGAAAACATTACAGTGAGGCTTTTAGCTCAGTTTAAAACACCGTGAAGCCCCGCACACTTTTATTCTGTATTCTAATTCTTTTCTTTGTTTTAAATATATTCTTTGAATCATTTTTCAATCATGATTTATTAATTTTCCTTCTTTTTATTTGATTAATTTTCTTCTTTTAAATACATTGTTTCAATCAACTTTGAATTATGTTTTATTCATGCTTTATTCTTACTTTTTATTTTTATTTCCATTTTTATTGTCATTCTCTTAAATGTTTTTTTTATTTGACTTGTCTTTGTATTTTCTAATTTGTAAAGCACTTTGAATGACCGTTGTGTTTGAAAGGTGCTATATAAATAAACTTGCCTTGCCTACAATAGCTTTCTTGTGCATCATTTTGCTCAGACTGGAGATCTTCTGGCCATCTTTGCTCCTCAAAGACATCTTTAATACAGCTTTTGTACCAAATCATGATTATAACCTACTGCTGGCATCACATGTCTGAAATCGCATCATTATCTTGTTTTTTTAACCTCATTACTAGCCCTAAATGGCTCCCATCTTCAATTTTTGGGATGTGCTGCAGGCCTGAAACTCAGGAATGGGTACATTAGTTTTATTGGTTGCAACTGGGATCGTGCGATCTAAATTTAGTTCCATTTGAATGACAATAAACCTTCCTTGAATATTAAAAATGAAATAAAGTTGACCAGATGAACCAAATCTTGAAATATCTTGGTTTCATGCTGTCAGCATGTGAATAAAAGCCAAAGTAACTGTATTGATGTTTTTATCTGCATCACATCCTGTCCCAGCTGTTACTAATTTGGGATTGTAGGCCTATATGATTTATTTGTAATGAAAATCCACGACACTCTTCCTTTGTCCTTCTGTTTGAACTACATCAAATTCTAACAGCGTTTAGCTTAATCGTGTCCTTTTGATTGTGCTGGCATGAAGTAATCTGTCCTACAGAGAATATAAAGCTCTCCTAATCTCGATAAGCACGTGCAAAATGTTGTTGCAAATGTACACATGTACCATGTTAAAGAATCGTAAATGCAAATGAATGGAGTCTGATTCCAAATAAAGACGTTCCTTATATAATATCAGGGGTAATTATAATCATCATTTAAACACCCTTTTGAGTACTTTGTGCTGAACGCTATGAACACTGCTTACAAAATCAGAGTATTTTATTATGGGATATTTCATTTTAATACCATTGTGTGCTATTTACTATTACTGTCCATTCTTATATTAAAAGGGTATGTGGTTTGAAAGTTGGATGCTGGTGACCTAGAGCTTGTTCCTCACTATGAATGAAAATCTAAAGGGTTCCTATAGTTGATCGTAGTCATTGTGAGGACTGATAAACTTTCTTTCCCACTGAGCGTTTTGCTGAGTGTTCCTGACATGGGTAAGGCGTGTGACGCACGGCCAGGAACGTCAGTTGTAAATTACTTTGTAAATCAGCTCGGGTGTGAGCTGAGCTCATGTTTGTGAGCAGAGATGAGAGCAGAAGCTGGGAGTTGCCTGGTGGATGTACAGAGCAGACACTAAGAGGAAGCAGGTTGAGATCCGGGAGCAGGAGATTAACGCAGCGCTTTATCAGGCTGCCAACAGGCGGCCACTTTCAAAGCGCGCAGTTCCCTCATCTCCAGGGTGACGCGTAAACGGTGGCGGAATCCAGTCCAGCTTCTCCAGCACCACACATGTCCATCAGAGGGGATTCCTAGGTTCCTAAGCGATCACCGTGCAACACAAACTGGACTTTCTCGCTGGACACTTTCCTGTTTCCGTTCGCACGGCGTCACTGGAGTCGTGACCGGATCGTTTTAGGGCGCAGTTCCTACAAACGCTTTCTGGAGCTCCAACTTTGTTTCGGTGTCTGCCATGAAAGAGCTTGATCCGTTTTAAAGAAGCTTGCTGTGATCAGACATGCCCACTACTGCTTTTCCCACCGTCTCTTCTACTGCTACTACTACTACTACTACTACTACTGCTGCTGCTGCTTACAGCGCGCGCACTTCTGATCAGCTCACAGTCATTGTAGCTTCATGTAAGTTTATTCCAGTCCAGTTTATAATGCTCTCTTTTCTGGGTCTCATCACAGCATTTGGTTTAATCCATGTGTGTTTTGAGCTGTCTTTACAAGCAGATAGTGTGTTATTATTATTATTATTATTATTGTTTCCTTTGGTGTTGCTTTCTTATTTGTCTTTGGAAGTCTATTTATATGGACTGTATATTATTAATTATTATTATTATTATTATTATTATTATTATTGTTATAGGACCCAATACCCTAGTTTACAAATACAGGGACCTGGGTTTGATCCTGGCCCAATACAAAATAACCTCTGGCCAGATCAGCATTACAAGCAGGCCAGTGTTGGTTCTAGGGGTTGCCAGGCTGGGCAAATGCCCCCATGACAACAAGCTTGGCCCCCTTTATGCTCCCCTAAATGAGAAGTAAGCTACCTCACTCGAACATAAGGCGACAATGCAATTTTACGCAGCAAATGGTCCTACTTTAAATGGCCTAGAGTCATCACTGATACAGACATGACTGTGTGTGTGAGGGAGGGACACTGGTTAGAGGATCATCCCCTGACTCCCCAACCAGGCCAGGCCTATGCACCCTATTCTTCAGGAATGGGTGCCAGATCCCCTTGGATTTTGACCAGGAAAACATGCAAAATATATTTATTATATTTCTAAAAGAGCCCCGATTTTCACATTTATAATGTAACGTAGAATTGTTACTAAAACAATATGATTTCAAATATCATTTCAGACATAATGTGAATGGAGGGTATATCTTGTGTGTCATTTGAGGTACAATTAAAGACCCGCTTTTGTATATTTGAATTTGTTAGCGTGTATCATAGTGATATAAATCTTTAGAAGTCTTAAAAGTTTACACATGCAGTCAGGAAAATGACCTCTAATTGTGAGTTTTGTCCTAAAAATGAACGGGATTTCAACTTTTACGCATGTGAAGTTTTGAAATGCAAGGGTTTTAAAAGCTGATTTTCAAATTCTAAATTTAAAACCGACTCCTTCATTGTTGCAGAAACCTGAAAACACAGGAATGAATTTGTTAAAATATACGTTTAAGACAAAATGTGAATTGAGTAAGAGTTTATATTGTTGTGTCATTTCAGGGACCATTTTTTGTATATTTTAATGAATGAACATGGTTGGTAGTGCGATGTATCTTTAGTAGCCTTGACAGTCCTGTGTGATTTGTCTTAAACGTGAATGTGGCCTAAACTTTTCAGAATGTGACGTTTTAAATTGTGAGGTTTCCTTAAAAAAAATAAAATAAAAATAGATTTGGTCAGTGAGGGGTACTTTAGAAAAATAATGTATCACAATATTAGATCTGTATACAAAGCATTAGCAAATACAGTTGAACAGAAAATGGCTAAAGATTTAGTTGATGATGATGATGATGATGATGATGATGTGTTGGCCACTATTTGGCAGATATGCATAGAGAAACAAGCAGTTACGCTGTACAATTCAATTTTACTCTGCAGGATCTCCCAGAAACTACAGTAAATAATAAAATATACACAATATACAACTAGGAAAAAATGTGAATATGAGCAAATAACATTACTTAAAGACACAAAGCAGCAGATCAGTGGTGGAGAGCACATGCATCGACATCGTGATTAACACTGATCCCATTTCATTTCACTCTTTAGTATCATGTCTGGGTCTTTTTGTGCTATTTGTGCTGCTGGTGTGTCACATCTACCGCAAGAACCCTTGCTGCAAATCTCAGGCTTATCAGGATCCAGACGGAAACTTGGTAAGTTTTATTACATCATGCTCACAATCCTCAAACCACAAACAGTCGAGCTCAGAAAAAAAGCCTGATCAGCCTTTTTGGAGGCCCATTCGGTGATCTGTGCAAACATGAGGCTCAGTGCAATTTCTTCTTCTTAAAGATATTTCTGCTCTGACCCAACAGACTTATCTCTCGTTCTAGCTGGAGTTTGCTCAGATAGGGGAGGGATTGCGTGTCGTAAACGGGATATTTTAAAACCTGCATTTTAGCACAAATAAGCTACTGAAACTGCAGCAGATTTCTGGAGTTTATGCTGCATTTACATTTTAGGTCATTTTAGCAAATGCCAAACAATGGCAGCTTGGCAGAGGTGGGATTTGAACCCTGGACCTTCTGGTCCATAGTCCAATACCTTAAGGACTAGGCTACCACAGTGCAGTATCACCAGACCCACTTTACTGGGGCACATGCCCTAGTGAACTAAACTAACAGTGGTAAAAGGTCAATTTTGTCCTGACTTATATATGTTTTGTCCCATGGAGTAACAGATATCTGCAAATCTTTAGCCACTATAACCATATAACACAAAAAAGAACTGTATTATATTAGTACTGTACCGTAAAATATTAATAAGGCATTCATATCTATCCATAACTTGAAAAACGATCAGTTTATTAGCATAAACAAAATAAATTCAATGAATACAAACTTCTTTATTGTATTTATGTTGTTTTTTAGACTTTATAGTTACATTTTATTCATGTTTAACATGCGTTATTTGTACACTTGTGCCCCTGGAATTGATTAGCAAGGTACAGCTGTGCCCTTCTAAGTCCTGTATGTGCCCCAGGATGGCCGGTAAAGTTTCGGTTCTTGAAAAATGTGTCCTAGTTCTCATCGTTTGCTCGGCACTCTCGGAACTTGCTTAAACCTGAGCGGAGAAACTCAACTCCACAATAATCCTTGTTTAATGAAGACCATGGCTGTATTACAGTACTGTATTTTTACTGCAAATACATCCCAGTGGGTCCTAAAAAGGTCAGTATTTAGAGCCACCAAGGGTTTGGCTTTTACATTTCACTTTCAATCTCAACCATGTGTCATGAAATATGTTTTGTCTTAATGATTTTGGCCAAGTGTAGGGTAATGGAAGTGTTTAAACTCAGGCTAGATAAGGATACAGTATAGTCCAAACGTTCATTAAAATCCTCAATTCATGATCAATTTAACTTATGATAGATTTGTCCGAACATCTTGGATGGATCAGAAAGTGCATGTATAGTCCATCTCCATGAATTCCTATAATACCTTACATACAGTGGGGATTTTCTGGGGTTTGGAACACATTTGTAAAATTCACGTTATTCCTTATGTAAATTTGCTGGGTACACGCCGTTTTCGAGAACCGAGGTAGCGCTGTGCTTCAAATCGCAAACATCCCTGACAATGCAACAGAATAGTGATATGTCACAGATGTGCTTGTGAATAGATGTTCCACTAAGCAGGACAGAATAGCTCGATTGTTCCCAAAGGCCCTATTGACGTGTAGCATACACTTATTCTGGCAAATATTACACAGTAATCAGAGATGCAAACACACAGGAGGGAATGTCCCTCTACACTGCTGACAGGACTTGAGCTCCGGTGGACGAGCTAACCCCTTTCGTCCTGTGGGACTTCACACATGGTCTCACAGAGGTGGGCTTCCTGACCTCTGTGGGTAGGGTAGAAACTCCCATCCAGTTTACTACTGCGTTTTAATTAACAGCGTTAAACCTTAACAGCTTGGGATGGTCCACCATTGTCGGCGTGTTCTGCGTCAAGCCATTTGCATTTCATTTGTTTATGTGTGTGTTTCTACTTCTTTAGTTTCTGACTGCTGAGTCAAACCAGGAAGAATACTACGAGTTTTTTAGTGCAGGGTGTAGTTTTTACACTCCCATTTCTGTAACTTACATTTAAAGGATTATAGTGGAATTACAATCTATGAAATACAAAACAACGATTTACTGTAGTTTTTTACTGCAGCGAGTTTGTATTCCATAGATTCAATTAAAATATATTTAATTATGGGAATTACATTGAAGTACACGAAACATTTATGGCTTCACTTACGCTTATTAATGTGTAATTTTTTGTTTGTGTTGCTTCTGTTTGGCAGTCAAACTTTATTTTCATGTACGCTAGTATAATGACAATTAAGAAAATTGTGTGATTAAAGTTGATTAAAGCAATAAATATCATCAGCCCCACCTAACCCCGTAACGGACTGGTACCCCGTCCAGGCTACCCCTTGTGAAAAAGAAGTATACTTAAGAGCACTAAAAATATATTTTCCATTTCCTATCATTTTACCATTAAATATATTTTTCTGTATTTCTATAAAATTTATTTTAAAGTAATGCATTTTAAATGATACTTTAATGTGTTGATAGAGAATACATTTAAATCTAAACATACTAAAACATGTTTAACCAAAAGACTACTTAATTTTTATGTCAACTAAAGTGTATTCATTATAAAATATACTGTAAAGAAATGTATTTTAAAGTGTGCTTCAGTGCAGCTTAGGAAGTATACTTAAATTCATGTATTTCTTCGTGTATTAAAGCATGTTTAACCAAAAGTGTACTTAATGTTATGTCACATGAAATGTATTATTTGAAAAATATATTTTGTAGAAATGCACATTAAAGTGTGGTTTAATACAACTGAGGAAGTACACTTAAAGGGATGTATTTTTACATACTGAAGCACATTTAGCCAAAAGTGTATTTACTAATCATATCACTTTAAGTATAAATAAAAACCTTTTACAGTATGCTATGGTACCTGGAAAATACACTTCCTGTGTTGTTTTTCTTCACATTTTTAAGCATACTTAAAGAATGTATATTTAATTGTCAAACCATTTTTAGTCTATTACTTGCTTTAACCCAACGTGATGGATTTCACTCACATTCTGAAGCAAACATGCTTCAAGTGTCACATCAAATTACACGAGTTAATTTCTTATCATAATCAAGTAATAAAATGTAAATTATTGTCATGTAATATGTATGTTATCTGTGTATCAATTGAAAATAATTGTTACATACATCTTTACATAAAATCTATCTTTAAATTACGTATTGTAGTAAAGTAAGCTTTGTAGTATTGTATATTCTAGTTTTATAATTCATCCAACTTTAAAAATAAACAAAAAGAAAACAGAGGGAAAGTAAATTATCTCATGTATTTAATTTTTCACAAATACAGAGCATATACAAAACACATATGCATACATTTTTAACAAGCAAGCAATCATTGTCTTGTCAATATTTAATTCAATTTCTATGTATTCATGCATTGCATAAAAATACATAATAAGTATATACAAATAATAATGAAGTATAACTTCAAGTACACTTAAGTGCGTTTTAGTTCAAATATATGTTAAATAAAGTGGGACAGGAGTATACCCATCATTTGTGTTTATAATATACTTCAAGGGTCTTAATAGTTATGTTTAAAAATGGCATTTAAATCTACGTAAGTTTGCAGAAGTTGTATGAAAAAAGCACTCAAAACCACAACTTAATGCTTTTAAGTTGTATTTAAATATCGCTTTATCACATTTTAAGTATACTTTAGTTGCAATAGGTTGTTCCAAAATAGTACATTTAGTATGTACTGAAGTATGTATAAAGTGTTTATGCTAAAAGTGTGTACGTTTCATATTAAATATACTTTAAAAAATATATTTAAATACACTCTTTTTTCACAAGGGACATGCACACTGAGCTCCACAGTTCTATATAAGATCCATGTTATCCTGGCATGATTTCACAACGGTCCAAATGGGGAGAAACTTGGGAGTTTTCGGATAGTGATACCGGATACGAAGAGTTTCTTCACAGATATTACATACTGTACACGTTCTTTGATCCGATGAAGTAAATTTTGGTCCAAATAAGCTAATAACATTACATGTATATAATAGGATTTGTATTGGTACTTTAGGATTTGGTCCGAATAAGCGGCTGGTCCCATCAGTCTTGTGATGTTACTGAATGCTTGGCTCTGTTTGTCTATAAGTGCCCCCATAAATACTCGAAAGGGGTTTAAGTGAGGTGAGTGTAAAGGAAAGTCAGTAGTCCTTGGATTTCTGTACTTTGCTCCATTCAGCTTTCCCTCAAGCCTGACCAGTCTCCCTGTCCCCTGTCCCAACGTCTGAAAGCCATCCTCACAGCATGATGCTTCCACCACCATGCTTCAATGTGATGAGCAGTGCCTGGATACCTCTAGACATGATATTTAGGATTTAGGCCTAATAGTTTGATCTAGGTTTCATCCGACCAGAGAATCTTGGGTCCTTTGGGTGCTATTTTTGCAAACTCCTTACTGAGTAGAGGCTTCTGTCTGGGCACACTGCTATAAAGTCCGGATCAGTGGAGTGCTACAGTAAAGGTTGACCTTCTGGAAGTTTCTCTCATCTGCACACAGGATTTTTGGAGCCCAGCCAGAGTGGTTCTTGGTCACCTCTCTTACCAAGGCCTGTTTGGTGGTGGTGGGGGTGGTCTATTTTTGTACAGCATTTTTAAACTACAAAATAAAAAAAAACAAAAGTAAAAAAAAGTCCTGAATATCATAGTGAATATGCTTTAATACCGACCTTTCCACCAGAAAGTAGTAGTGTAGTAGTAGTAGAGTTGTAGCTATGCAACGGTAACAATTCCTTACCCTGCCTTACCACGGTAGGTTACAAAAGGTTTATATAACACCATATAACACCATACAGTAATAATAAGTGTAAGATTGTAACTTATATGCAGTCCCTTTTCAAGGCATTTCAGAATTCTGTTTCTATGGCCGGTCAAATTATTATTATTATTATTCTGTATTTATATGCATTATCTGTCTTGTAGGTCTTATCTTATAAGTCACGATGTTATAATTGCCAGTAAGATGACAGAAACCATAATTGTGATAGAGGAAATGGCGTTTTAAAACAAAACAGACAAGTAAAGAATTCCGTCTTCGCTCACAATCCTGCTGGAAATGTTTTACACCGTAACCTTTCAGTCTCTTGTTTTTACAATTTACCTTTCCCTTTTTCATAACTTTTGCAATTTCGGATCCAAATAAAAAGCCAGCCAAAGGAAAGCTTCAAGATCTCCACCTACACCATTACCCCATACACCATAATCCACCCCCCTACACTCACGCCTCAGCAATCCTCTTAGTTTCCTTTTCCTGCTTAACGCCAATTTTCTGCAGATCCAAGAGGAACTTAGAGCTTATCTTAGTGAAGCAGAGGTTGTCCTTCTCCAATCTGCTCTCACCAGGAGGAAACATGACTACCTGCTGCCATGTTTGGCTCTGACTCGAATAGGCAAATGCCTGTTGAATGAAGCACAGGTTAGAACCGTATTGCAACTGATATATTATTGAATGAATAGAACGGGAAATCGCTCAAACAAGACCCGGCCCCGACAAATCCTAATAAACAATGCTTTAATGATAACTTTTTTCACCTTTCAGGACATTTTTCTGCTGATTATATGCGGGTGAAACGATTCGGATCAAATTTTCGTAATGCTAAAAACAGCAGCGGGTCCTCATGGCAAGCGGCAGCTCTCTGTGACATTATTTTGCATACTTAAACCTTTCTTGTTGAGTTTTCCACTGAATGCTAGCTAGATCTTCCTGTGGGTGAGGGGGCAAATCTGAGGAGACAAAAGCTCCACTTTAGGTCGGGCCGCTCCAAAAAGCACACCGCTGAAGAGGTCGCCCCCGATTTTAGCCCTGATTTTACACGCCTGCGCTTTTTCACATCGCCTGAATCAGAGGGACGAACAATAGAATGTCTCTTTTTTTCTATGAGCAGCCAGGACTCCCGAAAGTGTGAACCAATGAGAGAAGGTGACCCCTAACCTTGTTTTTACCAGATGTGTCTCAGTCGGCGTCGGTCGGAGGGGCGTGAAAAGTGCCAAAGCACGTCACAGCGTGTGACGCCGCTGCTGATGCAGCTCCCCGTGTATTTTAAAGGACTTCGTGCGCAATCTTTTAATTGTCAGGATCAGCACTGCTGCAGGACGTTTTATAGCAGCCGCAGCACTGATTAGTCACCCTCAAGCGCTGGCCACCTCACCTCTGCTCGTCATGTCGGCTGAGGAACCCCAGTGATGTTCTGCTCCCTGAGTGATATACAGGGCTATAAAATAAAGCACGCTCTGTAAGTGGTACACGCCGAAGACACAAGGGATGAACAGGGGAAGGATTATAAAAGGCTAGTTTCTAGAGTTGGTTAGTGAAGGCCCAGAAGACACACTGTGGCAACGCATTGTCTCCCAGCACAAAGGCTTCTATTTAGGTGCGGGTAATCACGAATGTCCGGCCGAGACAGAAGAATTCCTGTGCGTCATACAGTGGTGGCAGGCCCTAATCTCATTTGGCATGGGGGCAGGTGGCTACAAGGAAGTTTCTTGGTGGTCCGGTCGATGGAACCATAATTTATGGCTGGCCAGAGGTCTGGTCTTGTTAAGTGAGAATAGGACATGGCGTAGTGACAACTCAAAGAATTAGGATTAATTATGGATGGATTTAGATTTAAATCCATAGATCAGTGGGGTGTGGCTTGTTTCTTTTTCATTTCTGTTTTTATTCTTAATGGGAAATATTCTTAATCAGCATCATTTGTTTGGCACCATAATTTATCCAACTTTTATAGTATCCAACACTGAACTGATTTATGCTTATTATATAAATTTTAGATTTAGATCTAAAGCTCATCTGCTACACATCCGGTGATCACTTTATCATGCAAACCTTCTTGTTTTACACTCAATATCCATTTGGTCAGTTCCACATATCAAGTAGAAGCACTTTGTATTTCTAATTACAGACTAATTAATCACAGACAGTAATCCATCTGTTTCTGTGCATGCTTTGTTTGGTCCCTTTACTCTATTCTTTAAATGTCAGGACCCCCACAGATCATGTACAGTGCCACTGGGGGGATCATTCTCAGCATTGCAGTCACACTGATGATGTGGTAGTGTGTTAGTGTGTGTTGCGCTGGATCAGACACTACCCTACTGCCCCGCCTCATAGACGTGAGGTTACAGACAGTAGCTCATCTGTTGTTGTACAGTTTGAGTTCCACAGCACGCTGCCCACAGGGAGCCGGCGGCTAAAAATGTTTGCTTGGTGATCAAACTGGCCATTCCCAGAGCTCCAGCAGCACTGCTGTTTCTGATCAACACATAACAGCACAACACACAAACTGCTGCTTCTTACTGAACATGCCACTCACTCTGCGAAAATTCCAGTATCAAATATTTTCTAGAATTCCAAAAATTGAATTTCACTTCCACTTTTCAATTCACTTTTCCCTTTATGCTTCAAATGCATGGCCACGATTACTGGAAAAAACGCCTCTCTAAGGAGCCATCAATCTCCCAGTACTGGTTTGTTGTGTAATACGTCATTACGTAGTTTGAAAAATATAGGAACTTGGGAAGTGCTAAAAAAATTTGACTCTCCCTATTTGTGAGAGAAAACGAAATGGTGAAATGCACCAATCTGGGATGTTGATCTTTTGGAAAGGATATTGCACCTCCAACATGGCAATGTTGGAATCAAAACTGGGAAAAAAATATAAGAACTAGAATGAGTAAAATGCAAACAATACCCAACCCTAGCAGAATATAATGATTATGACAAATTTTGGTAGTCAGCTGTCCACATTAGGCCTAATTTACATTTCTGTCATGTTAGAGACGCCCTTATCCAGAGCCACTCACAATTCATACAGTCTTACAATCCAAGCAATGGTGGGTTAAGGGCCTTGCTCAGGGACCCAACTGTGTCAGGGGTGGGATTTGAACCCTGGACCTTCCAGTTCCTTAACGGCTAGACCACCACAGTCCAATTTTTAGCCAAGGCACCAGCACAAAAACACACTCAGCAAACCATAGTGTAATCATTCTGCAATGACAAGAAAAACAACAGCTGGCAAAGGTATAAGAAATTCTGTTACCAATGAGTACACAAAAAACACAATGCCAATTCAGGTAGTTGACAGAATTAGGTTCAAATATCCTTTAGTACTTTAGTCCAGGGCTTCATTTGTAAAACATCAGGTGAGGAAACAGATCATGCTGTGATCCGGCATTAAGAGAAAAGGTCCCGGAACACAACTGCGCAGTAGCTTACAAAACAGAATACAGTCGATTCCGGTTAATGAAGTTTTTCTTACCAGCTTTGTTCATTGAAAAATACATTTGCAACCAAGTTTTTGGAAACGATCTACAACACAATGTATAGGTACTCAGCATGCGAAGTAATAATACTGTAAA
>JAVSBV010153397.1:0-15130 GCA_033117975.1 Parotocinclus spilosoma
GACTGGAATTTAGTAAGAACTTGTTTTTTACAGTATTATGCTTTGCATGCTAAGTACCTATACATTGTGTTGTAGATAGTTTCGAAAAACTTGGTTGCAAATGTATTTTTCAATAAACAAAGTTTGTTACCAACAGTAGATCTTGTTTGTACATTCGCTTTACGTGTAAATCTCAAAATAAAGGTTTAATAAACATGTAATTACGTCCCGCACATCCCCCATTTAAGCACTTCCCGTCTTGTAACATAAGGCATGTTTGTTTAATCCAGCTGGTAATTAGGATCAAAACAATCGCATCCCAATGTGGTCCAATTAACCGGATTCGACTGTATATTAACTAATGACATTTAACTGACCAAACAAAACATGAAATGTCTTTGGTTCGTACTGTCTGAAATGAATAGAATTATATTCTCTCCCAGCAGTAGGCCGTTGTGTATTGTACATATAGATATGGTTTGTGTAACACTTACGATCCTCTCCAGAGTAGCCAATGACCACAGGCGACTCTGGTCCAAGGCCAAAGAAATTGACAGCTTGCACTTTAATCTCATAAGGTATGAATGTGTCAGTCTCATAGATGATGTGACTGCACCACCAATAAGTCGTGTAGTTCTTCCATTCCTCTCTGGAGTCTTTTCGTCTCCACCACGCTATGTATCCGAGTTTTGGACCATTCCATTCTCTATACTCCAACGGCTTTAAACACAATAATGAGGAAACTTTATTACAGTGGGCATATGATCATGTAAATGTTAAACATCCACCTATCCATGCTACATTCAATGCAAACATACACCCAACTAATCCTTTTTTTATATATTCAACATGCATCATTCAGTTATCAGTCTGATTAGAGGTGTGGTCTCATTTGACACTGTCTTGCAACAAGAGAGTGTAGAAGTGCTTCTCCTACTGCCCTATAAAAGGCTTTATCTCAGAGACTACTTGGGTACTGTACCTCTTGATGAGAGATCACTGAAAGCTAGACATGCCTTTATCATGCCCAGTTGAGAGTGGTACATCATTGGGAGAGTAGCATCACTGACAAATTGCCTGCCATCTAGTCCATTCTGTTAGGACATGTTGGGAGCAGTTGTTCTGTGAGGTCATGCACACATGGCTAACTGGCTCCATTGTGATATGAGGGACACTAACAACTCAGCAATATATGCACAACCTGCGGCCACGTATGTTGGCAGGACTTACAACTAGCATTTTGGAGCAGGATAATGCTTGCCCACGCAGCAAGGGTTTCCCAGGAATATATTCAACAGATTGCAACACTTCCTTTACCATCACCAGAATTATTGCCAATTGGACCAGCTGGGATGCCAGATTTACAGGTGTCAGGATCTACAGGCCCAGCTGCAACATCTGTTGGCAAATGTGCCACAGGATACCATATAGAACCTGTATGCTTTCATACCCAACTGTATCTCATCTTTTATCCAGGCTAGAGGTGGCTTAACTTGGAATCAATTGTTTTCAATTGTACAGTATTTCCCAGTGAACTCATTCTTTGGTTGTAATCACTGATACGATATATCATCATTGTATTCATAATAAGTTTCACTCCATCCCAACTCCGTATAGGGTTGTTCCTGTACTTGCGTAGTTGTCATGTGAATTAAGCAGAAGATAATGGATGGATGGAAGTTACAGTTCAGTATAAATATTAATCTATTGAACGCTTTTATTACCTCCCAGCTGATTTCCATGTTATTTCTGAACACTCCAGTCCCCATTCCTTTGATGTTTTTTGGAATAGCATCTGGCACTATAAGATGCAAGATGCAACAAAGAAAAATAATATCAATGACAAATAATGCCAAAACTCAACATAATTGAAAAAAAAAAGGTCTAAGCACAACAGTAACACTGCCTAAACTGACCGGCTCCACCAGTTTGGAAATACACAGATGGCTTGCTGGGTTTGCTGGATCCGATAGCATTGATAGCAATAACTCGGAACTGGTATTCAACAAAGGGGCTGAGCTGCAGCATGACAGAGTTCAGGTTGCCAGGATAACTGGTCAAATTATTCCAGCCACTCGGCACTAGCCAGTAGTCAGCTAGGAGATCTTCAGTATACTGCACCAAATATTCTGAAACAGAGAATTTGTTTAGTGCATTTTCATTGTATTATTAGTTTTAGGGTGGATTCAATTGCCATTTTGTCACCGTGTACATATATATATAGGTATGTACTGTTTCTCATTGAGAAGGTTTTGTGTTAGCTGTGAGCAAAGCAGGACATTTTCTGATTTAGAATCTCAGATACTTCCAGTCGTCTGCTCTCTGTGGTTAAACCCATACATTTTCTTGTCCTTGACATTCCCTGTTTGTGCTTGTGCAAAATAGCTTGGACAACACATCCTAAAACGTTCTCTGCCACCAACAGCCCTGAGATAGACCATACTCATGCAGCACAATCACCTTATATCTTCTTCCTGTATTCTTGCCATAATGTAAGATTTTGTATAATAATTCAAAATTGTGTTTTGTGCTGACCAAATCCATTAACACTTCATGCTTGTCATCCTGAATAAATGGCCAGTGAGCATATGTTAAGGTAAATGCAATTAATAATCTTGAACTGACTTATCAACAAGGTGGTAACAATGAACAAGACTTTACAGGTTTATAAATAAAATAGCCGTGATATTAGTATAGGTGTGTATACCTTTGATAGGGCTGTGGTTGCTTAGACCTGGAACCCAGGTTAGTCTGACACTCCGCTCTGATGGATCAGACACCTCCAGATTAGTGGGGGGGTCCGGATGATCTAATTGAAATAACAGAAAAGGGTCAGAATGTTGTTTATGCTTTTTTACACCATGAATGTGAGTAATGTTTTTGACTAATTGAGTATGTGAAGTGGTGGTAAAGTAATGACTGTACTGGATTATTGAGAAGGTTGAAGGATCAAGTGAGGTCTCTGCAAAAGCAGCAAAAGTTAGATCCCTGGAAAAGGCCTTTATCCCTTAGTTACTTGGACTGTACCTTGTAAGATTACCATTTGTAAGTCGCTTTGAAATAGGGTGTCTGTGCAATGCTGTTAACAGAAATGTGTACCCATGACAAGGAGCTTGGCTGATGCACTGATTTCCTCCACTTCATTCTTTACTCTGCAGGTGTAAAGGCCCTCATCTCTTCTGTACACATCGGCGATGGTCAACGAGTCTTCATCCTTTGTCATCCTATACAAATAATCATGCATAAATCACTGACAGATCCCAAAACCCCTGAGTTATTCAAATCTTAGTAATTTACCTTCTTCCTAAGATAAGGAATTTGTTATCTTTGAGCCAGGTGATGGTCACCTCCAGAGTTGGATCAGACTGGATCTTACAGTCAAAGCGTGCCAAGCTTCCCTTTAACACTACCACTTTATGGGGTGCTCGGATGATTTTAGTGGGCTCTGGGAAAAAAATGTTAAACATATGTCACGATTAATATCAATGACAAGTAATGCAACTGTTAACTTATAGAGCACTGTAATTACTGGAAACAAATGGATTCTAAATGTATGCAGAGCCACAAATCCACAGTATGCCCTTGTATACATAAATCAAAGGAATGTCTAACTATTGAAATATTGCTGATAATATTTGGATGTTGGACCATTCTCAGTAAAGCAGCAATACTTATGTACATGTATTTTTACAGGTAATTTTCTTTTTAGAGTGTTAAAACTTCACTTGGTCCCTTCTTTCTGATGGAAACGAGCTGAAAGATTGGCTACACTCACAAATTGTATACCTACATGGTGTCAGACATGGTGATAAACTGTCCAGTGAACTTAAGGCCAGACAGGGTTAACCTAATTAACTAATCAGGTCTGATGAGCAGAAATCCACCCACCTTTGACCTCTAGTTGTGTTTCCATTTCATCCCGTCCAATGACGTTGCTGGCAATGCAGGCATACGTCCCCTGGTCTTGCAGTTTGGCTCGCTTGATTTCCAGTGTTCCATTAGAGAGAACTCGATAACGTCCTCCCCCTAATGGACCCATCCCAACTTTAGACCTAGACACAAATGCACACAACTACTACTCATACACTCTTCCTTACACCTTTCACCCCTCTCTGAACATGTCCTGCTTTCCAAAATTACCAGCGTAGGTCTGGTTTCGGTGAGCCGAAATATGGGCAGTGCAGAAGAGTCCGAGAGCCCTCAGTCACTTTAATCAATCCCTCCCTGGCACCCAGCAACCGAGGTCTCATATCTACCAAGAAGACATGAACCATGAACACCACATAAGGACAGTACTGTACTTACACGTATCAGATATGAATATGAATGTGACATATTACCCATCACTGCTAGGAAGGCATTGGTCAGTATGTAGCCATACTGATTGGAGGCATTACACTGAAACACTGCTGTGCTATCAGGCACTACGGAGCGGAATGTGAGCATGTCCCCTGATACCCGTCTACCTGGACTCTTGGGTTCATCTGGAAAAAATGCAAGGAAAAAAAAAAAAGACTTATTTGGTTGTTGAAACTACTTTTTCTGGTCTCAATAAGCCAGTAGGTATAGTGAGAGATTGTTTTTTGAATGCAAAGGTTTTAACCTTCAATAGGAACTCCATTAACTAGCCATTGTATATGTGGTCTGGGAATTCCATCGGCTTGACACACCATCTGCCCACTATCATCTCGAGACAGAATCAGGCTCTGTGGTTTCTCAACCCAGAAAGGAACCGCTATATTAAGAAAAACAGAGAAAAATAAGGAACATTTTTACCACCAAGTATTCTTATTGTAGATATATTCTAGAATGACATTTAGTACAAAACTAGGAATGGGTATGGTTATTGGTATTAGTAATGTGTAATCAATCTGGGTTTTATATCACTTATAAAAGCTCTCAGGTGGCTCAGTGGTCTGGTCTAACATACAAGCCTACCACCGTATAGACCTAAGTTTGAGCCCCAATGGTGCCTTCTGGCCAGCCAGAGCATCTCATAAAGTGTTTATGCCTATATTTATTTTATTTATTTATCTACACTACTTATATTATGTTGTGTATATATTTTATTATACTCGCCATAATATTACATTCTCTCTAATTTATCAGTCAACATATAATATTTTATTTTTAAGATTATATATTTTTGAATGCGCTCTCTGTTAATATTTATTTAGCCCCTGCTTTGGGACAATGCTTTATTGTAAAAAAAATGCTATAGAAATAAATCTAACTTTTAAGTTTGTCTCTGACTGAGGAAGGGGAGCAATCCCCACCCATCATTAAACCTTTTGCCCACTGTGGATTGCTGCCAGAGCCACCAGTGGATACAAAACATGGGAAGAAAAACTAAAGTTATTTATGTATTTATTTAATGTTGCGTCAGTAGTTAACAACAGGAGCAAGGTTACATCTATACATTGTAATGGGCCAATTTAGAGCAACGATAATTAATCTTTGGACTTGGACTGTGGGATAAGACTGGAAACCCAGAGTAAACCTACACAGACAGAAGGAAGATACAGGGACTCTACACAGGTGGGGTCTAAGTTCAGTAAACAACCAGAAATCCATAGAGCTGTGAGGCAACCCTACCACCCTACCAAACAATGCTATAAAATGTATATCTTACTTTTCAGACCAAAAACTGGCGAGAATATCAAAAGCAATTAGTGTTGATGCATACTGTACATAAATTGTGACTTTATCTATCTATGTGTAAAGCATTCGTAAACACAAACGTACATTTAACTCTAACAGTGATGACATGCTCCAGGCTTCCCATCCTGTTGGTGGCAGTGCAGATATAGTCACCCCGGTCCTCCATAGAGACGTTCTTAATGCGCAGAGTCTTATTGAAGTTCTCCAGCTTCATGCCATCCATGGACAACTGCTCCCATTCTTTAGTCCATTTGATGGTGGGAGCTGGACTAAGGCATCATGAGAAACGGATTAGTTAAGGGTTGTGGTAGTTATTAATGTTATTAATAAAATGTACAATATGCACAAAAGAGTGGTTTATAATTATACTAAATACTAGATGTCTTTGGGACTTACACTCCAGAGGCAAAACACTCCAAGACAAGCTCCTCTCCTAACATGGCAATCTGAGAACTGGCTGTCCCTTTGGGCTTCAGAAACTTAGGAGCAATCTGAGCTGCCATACGGGCTAAATGAAAAAAACAAAAAAAAAAAACAAAGCATATATCAGCATGCTACCACCAAGGTTCTTATAATCACGACATGTATAAGTAGCAGAGTGAGGCTAGGTCAATATAAGGTCAATATAAGGTTGTTAAAAATAAGTAACGATGCGTTTGCCATTTTAGTTTACAGTGCGTTATATTAAAAGCAGACTATAAATTTTTTATGGTAATTTGGCCACTTCATGGTTCTGCTGTTAAATGTCACAGTACATTCTTTACTGGGTTCTAGTCTAGGATGCAGCCTATGTTCAATTTAATCAGCAAAGTTTTACAACTTCAAATTACAGTTAGCCACAGCACCATCAGCTACACTATTTGTTTCGTTTTTCCGTTTTACCAGGCATTTTTGTTCAAAGTGTGCTACCAGGAAAAATGTACTATGAGAGTAGATCCATGAAGTGACCAAATTACCATCAAAATCCATAGTAAAACTGTGAAATAATTTATGATAGTTCATAGTCAACCGAGTTTACAGTTGTACTATGATATTTAAAATTACCATCACAAATTCATAGTATTACTATGAACTTTATGGTCAAACTGTAAAAGTTCACATTTACAATTTACATTTTTACTATGAAGTTTTACAGTACATTTTTTCCTGGGCTATTAAGTTAGCTAGCTAGCTGCTGTAACTTGTGTTGTGCTCTAAAAGACAAACTAATTGTTATATAATTTGGAAAACAAGGAAGTGCACAATTTGACTAAACAATTTGAATGCATTGTACGCTAAATAACTGATTATGTAACAAAAGGTCACTCTGTTCCTTTCTCATCAACAGCTGATTGTTGAGATATGCACTGCTCACAAAAATTATGGGATGTTTTATTTTGAAGTGTGGCCAAATGAAAGAGAATTCACTGAGCTCATGTGCAGGAACAAGGGCCGCTTTATGCAATCTCATTAACACTTCCTCAGTTTGTCATTTACACTACTCAAAAAATGAGGGGATATTTTAAAATGAATATGAATCATTTGATTTTATTTCACTAAGGATTTAGAAAAGCAAATGAGAAGTCAAAGAAAGTTGTTCGATTATGCAAATGAGATTCAAACTTAATTATAGTGATTGAGAAGTGAACAGAAGAATGTTAAATTAAACGAGAGTGCCCCACATTGACTGTTCAGTAGGGTGTATGATCACCCAAGACTGCTAAACCCACTGACAGTGATGGGGCATGGTCAAGATCAGATTGTCCAGCAGTTCTTGTGGGGTCCTCTTCATATTAATAATTTTTGTAAGCAGTGTATTTATAAATATTAGGTGGTAACATACAGTGTAAACAACTATCATGTCATTTTCCTAGCTGCATCAAATCAGTAAGTGTGAGTATTGTCTCATCAAGAATGGTTTATTGTGGAATATAGTAGAATATAATGGTTCTTCTGAAATCATTTATCTTTCATCCAGATGTTATTGTGTGAGAGAATGAATCTGACATGCAGAAAAAAACTCAATGAACCTTAAATGATCACCCTGCTGAGTTTCCCCTCACCTGTGTGTACCTGCAGGATGAGTGGTGGTTTCTGTTGAATGGTGTTAGAGCGAGGGAAGCGGGCCGTACAGACATAGTTTGTGGAAGCATCCTCAGCTACAATGCTAGAAAAGTACAGGTCTCCATTTTCTGCCATCGATACTCTACGATCCTGAGGGATTGGTACCATAGCTGCAGTAAGAGAACAGAATAGTACTTACATACTTACATACTGTACATACATATGCATACAGTTCAAATCTGCTATTCAAACTCTTCTTATTCACTATTAAACAGTCAGGAATAGTTTACCAAGCTATCCAAACCATTAACCCACACGATTCAATTTGAGTCATAATACAATGATTGACTTTCATATAACTAGTCATATAATTTGCTTAAGTATGCTTATAATTTGCACCCAGAAAATACATCCCTCATAACCAAATTCAGAGAAAACATCACTGTGTATGGCAAGGCACATAGTGATTGTCTGAAGTCCGCTACCGACAGGAAACCTCAAGAATTGTTTTGGCATCTTTTACGAAAAGTCCACAATGCATCATGTGATTTTTGACTCACATTGTGTCCTCTTGTGATGTTAAGTCCTAGACAGACATATGTACCCTTTGAAAGTATTAGTCTACCATTAGATTAGATATACAATTGTTTTAGCAATTGAGTAATGACCATATATAAATATTTCTTAGTCTCTTATTTTTTAATTATATTATATTTTCTTTGTGTGCAGTATTGAAAAACTGGGGGGAAAGCAGTTAAGAACAGCTTATATAGACTTATACAAGTTTACTGTGAGCTGCCCTTACACTTGAGCAATAGCAACATCTGGCAGCTTCATTAGATGCCAAGTTGACACATCTTGAGTGTAACAAAGCCACATTTTGGATGTGGAGCAGGGGGAAAAGGATAAGATGTGCTAACGCTCACACCGACTGGAATGAAGATCAGAGAAAAAAAGTACTATGGAGTGACAAATCCAAGTTTGAAATTTTTTTGGGCCCAGTCATTAACAATATGTAATATATGGTCATTATACCATTGTTAAAAATACAAATGGTAACCTATGACTTTTGCACAGTGCTCTATACACAGTATATGGTAGTACACGTGATGAGACAAATAAAGCCCTAAATTCAGTAAATAAATTCAAATAGCAGACAGAAGCCACAATCAGGAAGCCCATGCTCCACCATAATACTCTGAGAAGATTTGTGCAATGGGTAGCACAGTGGCACATTGAATCCCACCATCATAGAGACTCATGTTTGAGTCCCAATGGTGCTTACATGCTATGTCAGACCCCTGCCATGCCCAGTCCAGGGTGTGCTTCTCCCTGTACAAACTGAGTACCTAGACAGTCTCCTGACTACGACAAGCAGAAATTAAAAAGGGGGAAAATACAGGATTTTGACATAGGAAACAATGAACATAGATTCCCAATACCTGAATAATCTTTATTCTTTCATTCTATCAATTATCCTAAATGAGTTACATTAGATAACATGAGAACCTCTATATGCTATTTGAAATAACAACTGAATATACTCTACAGTGCAACAAGAAGTCAGAATAAGTTGGATGGTATGGAAAACGCAAATTACAAAAAAACACGTGCAAGGTTCCATTTATTTTATTACACACTGTATGAACCAAATATATTTCTTGTCTTGTCTGGTCAACTTCATTTGTTGTTAAGCAACGTTTTTATGTTTTGACTGCATTCCCCTTGATATGCCTCACAGTGCATCAGGCAAATATATATAAAGAATATTTAGTTTCATGTACTTATTCATTTGGCATTTCATTCAGTTATTTCTTCTGCTTTTATAGTTTTACTCAAATTTAAAATATTTTCTTGTAAAGCTAATGTAGCAGACTGGGATTAAACCAGTAAGGCATATTTAATAACTTAAGTGCAAATTCATACTGAAACCACCTTCACGATGCTTCTCAATTCACTCAAAAGCTATGCCCATATAAAGTGTGCCACCAACAGGCAATTTTTAGTATTACATGTTGGGCATAATAAAAACCTGTCGCCAACACTCATGTGCATTTATTACAATGGTACTTTTGGTAGCACATTTGGCGCCCCTAAGGCCAGACTTTTTTAATTGCTTGTTCCTCGGATGTATCTACTTAAGAATCTACTGAGGAGGGAGGAAAAAAAATAAAATTAAATCTTTATCTTTTAGCACTTTTCAATTTCTCAATAATACAAGGAAGGAGGAAGAAATAAAAATAAATTTTTATTTAAAAATAAAATTAATTTAACCTACAATTGAATTAAAGACAATCTGGAAAAAAAAATAAATGAACAAAAGAAAACCGTTGGCTCTCCGGAGGGCATAAAAAGCTAAAAAATACAATTTTATTAAATTTTTTGAATTTCAACCATTGCTACTGCGGCGGATCGAGAAATACAAAAAAAATGTTTTTAATGTATTCTGCAAATATGATTGTCGGCGGATCCGCGAAACAAGCAATGAAAAGTCCCTTAAGCAATTTTACTGTTTACCCACAAGCACCACCAAAAAGACTAGAAAGACATTTACGCCATTGGATATGACAAGGCAAATTCAGAACCTGGATTCATACTGTCTGCAGTAACTTTAAAGTCAAATAAATTGCAATACACAATGCAGTTTTATTAGCATTTTCCATACCGTTCCAACTTTTTCTGATTCGGTGTTGTAAACTTGACTGTGTCGGTCTTTCTTGAGATTTCAATGCTTACAGCTATTCATCCAGTAGGTCTGTGGTCTGGGAGGTCCGACTGGAGGATTACAAGGCAGTATCAAAGGAAGGCCCACAAACACAGACACAGGCTCCAAATATTCCTTCAGCCATGTACGAGCCTCTGTTCACAACACAAGAGAGATGGAGAAGAGCAAAATGATAATGAAGCATATTGGTAGTGATGGTTTAATTTCCTTACTGATGTAAACCTAAAGACAGTGACCGTTTCCACTTCGGTCCAATAAGAAGTGCTATGGCAAATGTTTGGTATAGGTCAACAAACTTGACCCACAACTTGGGATCTTTCAAAGCATCCCTATCTTCCTGCTTTGTGATACCCCTGTTTGCACATTGTGGGTGTAGCTTTTCTAGTGGTAGACCATTTGGTTCTGTGTAGTGATCCATGTTGATATTAAGCAAATCAGTATTTTATTTAGTTAATACACTACAGTGTCCCATAGATTTGCTATATAATATGTAGTATAATACTACATACTGTGTGTTTAACAAAGTGTTTAGACATCTTCCAGATATATAGATTATATGCAAATATAGCGCATTATCTAAGAAGCAGAGCAATCATGGATTTAGGTATCCACATGGAGTCCCGAAACAAATTCCATGCATATATGAAGGGGACTGTAGATTTACATTTACATTTACTGCATTTAGCAGACGCCCTTATCCAGAGCGACTTACAATCTTGCAAATTCAAGAAATTGTAGGTTAAGAGCCTTGCTCAAGGGCCCAACTGTGCAGCTTGGCAGAGGTGGGATTTGAACCCTGGACCTTCTGATCCAAAGGCCAGTACCTTAACCGCTAGGCTACCACAGCCCCTAGATCAAGGGGTGTTCATTTAAAAATAGACAGGTGACAGGTTTTTAATTTGTTTTCATTTATTGGGAATAGCCCAGAATTCATAAACTTAATATAATAAATTAAAAGTTAAAAGTTTAATTATAAAATTAAACCTGCAAATACAGGACTCTATAATGAATGTAATACTTAAACATCAAATAAGCTGGCATTGTTACTATGCTGACTGTAGCTTAACTTATTATTAATTTATGACTTTAAAAGTCAAATCAATCCAAATAAATTATTTCCAAAACAATTTTCAGTGATATTATATGGTATTAAGTTATTTTGGTCAGGCTTACTGGACACCTGCAGATTAATATGACTAGACAGAGCTGAGCCAAATTCATTGGTAGCCGTGCACTGATACACCCCCTCATAATCTTCTGGACGTCCCCAAAAAAAGATCTCCAGTGTGCCTGAGTGCCTCTTCATAGACACCTGACGGTCACGGGCCACATTCAGGTACACTCCATTGCGTGTCCATGTGAAGCTGCAGAAAAAGAACAAGCATTTACGGCTGGTATAGCATCTCACAAAGATAAAACACTTTTGTGAACATGCTGACATATACATTATGTATCGTACATTGGAGGAGGGTTGCCAGTGGCCTCGCACTCCACTGTGATGGGGTCTGTCGGCTCCACAATGTAATCTCGGATGCTCTGTTTAGTTATCATAGGTGGCTGTCTTACTGTGTTATGAAATGGAAATGAACAATGTCTTGAAATTGCACTTTAAAATATTCCTGTAAACAGAGTAATAACAGTTTCATCGAGGATTATTGGATGCTCACCATCAGGAGGGATTTCCACTGCTCTCACTTCTCTGCATATCTGCACTAGGAGAATAAATGTGGCCAGAATTTCTGGCCATCTTTCAGTCCTCATGTCTGAAACAATCACCAGGATATGCCACCAACTCACTGCCAAGCAGCTCTGATGAAAAAGCACATTCTTAAACTCACACCAGGCCAGAAGCAGACAAAAGAGAGCTTGTGCTGATTTGCTTCTTCTCCTGATGCTCTCAATCACCTGATTATTATACCCCCAACTCTGCAGGACTGGTTATGAAAACTGTTACATTTTATGACCCAGATCAGATCATGTGATATTAAATAATGGATAATATCAGCAAATGGTTATTATCATGGCTGTATCCCTTGGGTTTGAACTTGGGTCATTGCTTTAATTCATATACAACTAATAGTTTGCCACATCCACAGTGCTTAATATACTAACAGGCAAAACAAGAAAAGCAAGAAAGTACTTTCCTTAGCTGCCCTATAAAAAGGCTCTCAGGACTACTTGGGGTAGTGTATCTCTTGGGGAGGGATTGTTGACTGCTGCTTCTACAATGCACCTGAAGACATTTTGTCCAGTTGACAGACAGGGTGCATCACTGGACTGAGCCAAGAGCAGTTGAGATAGTTTTATTGGCCACCATTGAGACAGGTGGCACCTTCACTACACACCCCTGTATCAGCCTGGTCAATTCCAGGCACTTAGCAGTAGGAACATTGTTGCCCCTATGCCCATTAAATGTCCTGTCATTGTCCAGCCAGCCAGCCATTCACCTTTGTCTTCATTTCAGTAGTGTTCTGAATGAGTAACCAGGGCTGATATTGACAGGAACCATATCATCTTTAATGGCAAATTCAGGTTCTGTTTGGGATCCAATGGTAGTTGGGTTCCAATATGGAGGTTTTGTGGTGAGTCCTTTAATACTGCCTTTGCTGTGGAGCAACAGAGTACCCCAACTGCTTGTGTTTTTAAAGAGTTTTACACTTTTGGTGTTCATTGGTCACATTTCACATGTGTTTGAATTGATTAGCAAAATAAAAGTAAATGTTGATCAGTAATACAGTTGATCACCTAATTAAGTGGTAACGCTGTGCTATATGATTTAATATCGTAAAGGGATTGACATTTAAATTTTAAACAGGTAGATTACTTTTTAAAATTATGTGTAGAGACTGAAGGCCTACCAGCTCAGACAGAAGCCATCAGCGCTAACAGTGTCCAAACCATCTGATAAGTCTCACACTCATCCCAGTACTGAGAATAAAAATACAAAGAGCTTTTCTCACAAAAACAACAACAAGGAATTGTTTAGAACCTTGTGCAGGTTCTTGCTCTTACCTCTGCTTTCAGGTATCCTCTGGGTAAGTAGTGCTATTATTAATCAGCAGGTGTCCTCAGTTCAGAGTGCCATAACAGAGCCATAACAGATTTAATCCCATATCCAATACAATTCAAAACAATGTCTGGCTAAACAGATGTTTGTACACTGTACGCCACTCAAACTAGTGCTTCTGCTTGCAGCTGTCTCCTCACTGTTTGCCACTCTATTCATGCAGCATGAATGACATCCCACCCCCAGCTCACTCACACTCTCTCTTTTTTTCTTTATTTCTCGGGTTGATAATGAGTCTGCTGATATTTTGCCCCTTCATTATTTAACAGCCAAAGTAACAATAACAATACTTAATTTTTTTTAGATAATTACTAAATTTGAACTAATTACTGCGATTAATAATTCTAATGCAAACGATTGTACAGGACGGCAGGTGCCCTGCGCGCTAACATTTGCAACACAAAAGCTGCAATTCTAGACCTGTTAAGACGAATCACTAATCGAAAAGAAACCATAAATAAAAACAACTTTTATTGTACTTTAAATTACTGATTTAAAATGTTTAATTCTACTTAATTTTTAGAGTAAACTTAGCAACATGTCACTGGGCACAGAAAAAAAAATTGTAACATGTGACTTGAAATGTGACTTAATCATGACATCAATGTGTAGGCGTCATTGTTCAGTTCTGAAAAATGGAGCTGGTGTCATGAATGAAATGTTTTGTTTCCGTCAGAAAATCAAATGCAGCAATAAATTCTGTGACACTCCCAAAAAGGAGGTGATGTGCTGCTTTAGATTAGACGTTTTTAAAGACACGACCATGCGCTTTGACAGCCACTTAAGCCCGTTTGGAATATGACAGCATCCAGGTAGGCAAGATAAAATTTGGATTGATGATGTGCCTGTAAGCATAACTTGGCTCAGTAGTGACAGGGAATGTGGGTGAGACATTCCTAACCCACACACTGAAGGATTGAGAGCCCAGTTTGCTCTGCTATCAGATATAGACACACTTTACATAAATCTGTAGGTATTGTTAATGAACCTGAATAATCATATATACAGATTAACTAAAATTCCCTGGCCACCTGGTTCCCAGTGATGTTTAAATAGGTGACACATGTCGTTGATATCTTCATGTATCATACTCTCTAAAATGACTTGTCTTTTTCACGCAATGCACATAGAAGCCATTACTTTTGTTACCAAATTGTGAAAGAAATAACACCTTCCTTTGCTACAAGATTCAGGTCCAAAACTCAACAACAATTGCAGCTGCTTTTGAAGTTGAGCAGGTGTTGAGAACTTGGGAACATTGACAGCTGTTTGTCTACAGCCCTGTCTCTTTCCTGTAAACACGACTTAGGATGTTCTACGGCAATATTTGCATTTTATTCTGATTTAGGGTTTTACAACACCTTTCTTGGGAAGTAGACTGCTAGCCAAAAAACTAGCAATTACAGTGCATCCGGAAAGTATTCACAGCGCTTTGCTTTTTCCACATTTTGTTACATTACAGCCTTATTCCAAATTGTATTAAATTAATTTTTTCCTCAAAATTCTACACAAGATACCCCATTATGACCATGTGAAAAATGTTTTCTTGAGAGTTTAGAAAATTTATTCAAATAAAAAAAAAAAGAAATCATATTTACATAAGTATTCACAGCCTTTGCTTAATACTTTGTAGAACCACCTTTGGCAGCAACTAC
>JAVSBV010153408.1:0-12500 GCA_033117975.1 Parotocinclus spilosoma
TTGTGTACGTCTACAGACGTCCAAATCAGGTCCTTGACAGACGTCCAAATAGCGAACCCATTGTGTACGTCTACAGATGTCCAAATCAGGTCTTAGAAAGACGTCCAACTAGCAAACCCATTGTGTACGTCTACAGGCGTCCAAATCAGGTCGTTGACAGACGTCCAAATAGCGAACCCATTGTGTACGTCTACAGACGTCCAAATCAGGTCGTTGACAGACGTCCAAATAGCGAACCCATTGTGTACGTCTACAGACGTCCAAATCAGGTCTTAGAAAGACGTCCAAATAGCGAACCCATTGTGTACGTCTACAGACGTCCAAATCAGGTCCTTGACAGACGTCCAAATAGCGAACCCATTGTGTACGTCTACAGACGTCCAAATCAGGTCCTTGACAGACGTCCAAATACCCTCCGGTGCTGAAGATGCTCACACTGGACTGGACCTGCGACCAGGCAGCAGGTGAGGTGGAGAAAGTCCAGAAGAAGATGGTGAAGGTCTGCGGCATCGGTAGCGAGAGCGGGAGATGATTTATTAGGTGGAAGTGCGCTGAAGCTGACCTTCGTTTAATTAACGCTGATGGAGATAAAGGTGAGTCGAGAAGTGTTAATCATTAATCACAGTGTGTGTGTGTGTGTGTGTGTGTGTGTGTGTGTGTGTAACCTTGTGACTGGAAGGTTAAAGTGAACACACACAGGAGCAGAGCTCATCACTTACACACTATTGTAACCCTTTCCTTCATTCATCTTTATTTCCAGTTACAGGAACAAGAAAAAGTTTGTGACCCCCCCCCCCCCCCGTTACAGAGCGACGATGTCTACTTCTAATGCTTCAGTTCCCCGCAAGGAAAAGTATGTGAACCCTGCAAACGCCATGCGACGTTTTACAGCCCGCCGTCCTCAAGGGGTCGTACAGCGGACATTTTTGGCGTGGAAATGAAACCTGTGGCTGACCTCTAGACGACCTTGTCCTCTCTCTACCCTGTCCTCTCACTAATTATTAAGTGGAGGTGTGTGTACGGAGCCGAGGCGTGATGTGGATGATTTGTGGTGCAGGTTTTAGAAACACCTGACTGAATAACGGCCCAGGTTTTGAACACGAGCTCCTCTGAGAACCTGCTTTAAGTCTGAGTTAATGAATAACCATCTGTGATTCTGGGATAAACTGGCTTTGGGTTCTGGGATAAACTGGCTTTGGGTTCTGGGTTCAGGAAGTTTTCTGGATGAGAATCAGAATCAGAATCCGACTTTATTGCCGTTGTGAGTGAACTGGATTCAGGGAATAGGAATGTGTGGAATGTGTTTCGGCATGAAGGTGCACATGAAACAATGGGACAGTAAATACAAAATAAATCTCTAAGTCCAACGTAGAATAAAAATGAAACGAGATAAATGCTCTAGAAGGTGCGACAGCGCTAGTTGAGACTGTGATTAAAATGCAGTGTTAGAGTTATTGAGGTAGAACTTTTAGTGACCTGATCATAAGGTGCTCACGAGTCCAATGGCAGAGGGTCAGAAACTGTTCTTGTGACGGGAGGTTCTGGATGATCTGAATGGACCGAAGCCTCCTGCCCGAGGGGAGCGGTTGAAACGGTCTGAGTCGGTCCCCGGCAGTGGCCCTGAGGATGGACTAGATGATGGCAGTGTAGAACTGCACCAGCAGCTGGCGCCGGAGGTACATCCTCTGCTGGGTCGGCTCCCACTTGAGGTCCCGGGTGATGGTGGTGCCGAGGAACCGGTAACAGTCCACAGGTGTGATGGGGGTATCGATGAGTACGGGGGGGGGTGGGGGGGGGGCTCTTCTTTTTTATTCTTATATAAATAGTTATTCTTATGCCTCAGGCTTTTTTGTTGCATATTTTCATCTGCTTCTCATGTTTGCCTTTTTCTTTCTTTTCTTCTCTTCTTCTCTTTTCTTTTCTCTTTTTTCTTTTCTTTTCTTTTCTTTTTTCTTCTTTTCCTCTTCTCTTCTTTTCTCTTCTCTGCTTTCTTTTTTTTTTCATATTTTTTTTTCTCTTTTTTTCTTTTCTTTCTCTTCTTTTCTTTTTTTCTTCTTTTCTTTCTCTTCTTTTCCTTTTTTCTTCTTTTCTCTTCTCTGCTTTTCTTTTTTTCTTTTCTTTTTTTTTCATATTTTTTCTTTTTTTTTCTTTTCTTTTCTCTTCTCTTCGCTTCTCTTTTTTTCTTTTCTTTTCTTTTTTTTCATATTTCTTCTTCTCTTTTTTTTTTTCTTTTCTTTTCTCTTCTTTTCTCTTCTTCTCTTTTCTATTTTTTCTTTTCTTTTCTTTTCTTTTCCCTCCTCTTCACTTCTCTTTTCTTCTATTCTTTTCTTTTCTTTTTCTTCTTTTCTCTTCTCTTCTTTTTACTTTTCTCTTGTTTTATCTTCTCTGTTTTTCTTTTCTTTTCTTTTTTTTCATATTTGTTCTTCTCTTTTTTTCTTTTCTTTTCTTTTCTTTTCTCTTCTCTTTGCTTCTCTTTTTTTCTTTTCTTTTCTTTTCTTTTCTTTTCTCTTCTCTTCGCTTCTCTTTGCGTCTCTTCTTTTCTTTTCTCTTCTTTTCCTTTTTTATTCTCTTCTTTTTTCTCTAATTCTCTCCGATTTTCTCTTCTTTTCTTTTCTCTTTTTTTCATCTTTTCTCTTATCTTTTTTCTTTTCTCTTATTTTCTCTTCTCTTCTTTTATCTTCTTTTCTTTTCTCTTTTTTTATCTAATTTTCTCTGCTTTTCTTTTCTCTTATCTTCTCTTCTTTTCTTTTCTTTTCTTTTCTTTTTTCTTCTCTTCGCTTCTCTTTTCGTCACTTCTTTTCTTTTCTCTTCTTTTCTCTTATCTTCTCTTCTTTTCCTTTTTTATTCTCTTCTTTTTTTCTCTAATTCTCTCCGCTTTTCTCTTCTTTTCTTTTCTCTTTTTTTCATCTTTTCTCTTCTCTTTTTTCTTTTCTCTTATTTTTTCTTCTCTTCTTTTATCTTCTTTTCTTTTCTCTTTTCTTCTCTTTTTTCTTTTCTTCATCTTTTCTCTTCTCTTTTTTTCTCTTATCTTGTCTTCTTTTCCTTTTCTCTTCTCTTCTCTGCTTTTCTTTTCTCTTTTCTTCTCTTCTTTTCTCTTTTTCATCATATTTTGTCTAGTCTTTTTTCTCTTTTTCTCTTGTTTTCCATTTTCTTTCCTTCTTTACTCTTCTCTTCTCTCCAATTATCTCTTCTTCCCTCTTTTATTTCTTTCTTTCCTTTTTCTGTCTCTCTTTATTTCTTTTTTCTTGCCTCATCACCCTTCTTTAAAATCTTTCTTTTTGTTCAGTAAATCATTCAAACCAAATATTCTGAATCTAGCCTTTTTTTCCTTTTTTTCAGAGCTGTTTGTTCTGTTGTTTGTACATCTTTTTGACCCGGTCCTTATTTACTCTCCCCTGCTGGGCGGGGGCACCCCACAACCCTTGTTGTTGTTTATGAACTCAGTAGGTTTAGCATTAACCATAACGATTACGATTCATTTGACACAGGGTTGGTTTTTCTTGGTTTTTGTTGGTTTTTGTCACGACTCAGAGCTTCATAATAAAAAAAAACCCCGATCCTGATATTTGGGTATCTCGATGTTCTTGATCAGTACCTGAACCCTGAACCCAGAATGCATTGCTGTAACGTCTTAAAATAACAACGTAAACGACCGTAATGACTCGGAGTGACCGACCGAGTGAATGAATCGTTATTCCTGGGTATTTATTTTGCTTTTGTGTCACCTCCCTGTCCTGACATTTTGAAAGGCAGCGTTGTTTTCTCGGCCGCGTCATAAATAATGCATTTATTTATCATCGGGATCGCTTTTTGGAATTAGAGTCCGGCGCACTTCAAAGACAGGGAGGCTTTGATATGTCTGAATACGGCGGATTTATGCAAAACCTCCAGTGGGATTAGGAAAGGTGGAGGATGAATATATTTGACTGGAGGAAATTATGCGATCACAAGGAAGTCATATCATTAAAAAAAAAAAGGAAATAAGAAAAAAAAAACGAGCCGTGGTTACACTTAATCCGCTGCTTTTAAATGTGTGTGTGTGTGTGTGTGTGTGTGTGTGTGCGCGCAAGAGAGGATTTACGAATTACGAATACTTACGGACCAAAAAAAAAAAAAAACTCTCCAAGAAGAAGTTGTTGGGATCGGAGGAATTTTTATATGTACGAAATGTTCTAGATGGCATCCAGAAATGCTCAATTAGGGATAAATCTGGCAACCGGATAAAGCCGTGATCGCTGAGCCGCTAGTGCCCCTCGTATCACTACTAGTGCCCGACCGACGGTCGTATGCGAGGGCTCCTCCCATGATCACCCCAGCAGTTGGGACGGTGGGTCGGTCCGCACGCCCGAAGGCCTTCTTATTCGATCCCAAGCAGAACCTGGACCAGGTTTGGAAATCGATCCTCTGTACCGGCGGTTTGTTTGGGCCGCCCGCCGCGGGTGCCCCCATAAAACCACTGCTCACAACACCTACGGCCCAGAAACGACCGTCCTGCTTCTCCCAGTCCGATGACGCCCCCCCTTTCAAAATCTGTCCACCGTAAAATGTCTTATAGGCATCACCAAGAGGTAGACTGCCCAAAAGTAGCCTCTGAGAGCCTTTTTATAGGGCAGCACTATAGAGGAAGCCCTCTTGTGGTAAGACCCAATGTTGACTGAGGGTAAACTAATTTAGTAAATATGAAATATGTCTCTCTCTGTCTCTCTCCCTGTCTCTCTCTCTCTGTCTCTCTCTCTCTCTGTCTCTCTGTCTGTCTCTCTCTCTCTCTCTCTCTCTCTCTCTGTCTCTCTCTCTCTCTCTCTCTCTCTGTCTCTCTCTCTGTCTCTCTCTGTCTCTCTCTCTCTGTGTCTCTGTCTCTCTCTCTGTCTCTCTCTCTGTCTCTCTCTCTCTCTCTCTCTTTCTCTCTTTCTCTCGCTGTTTTACACAGAACAAGCTTTTTAAAAACGATGGGAGCTGCAGAATGAGCAGCTTCTCCCCAGACCTGCTGAATCCTGATGCGAGTTTTATCCTCCCGGAGTTGACTAATGGCGTGTCACGTCGTTTGACGCCTTGCTTCCGCTAAGCTAGTCCGCTTGCTTCAGTCGTTACGTTTAGCGCAAAAGACGTGACCACCAAAATAAACCAATTAGTAAAACCTGGACCTGGTCGGGTTTAAAGCCGCTCGTAAGAAACGACGCCGTCGCTGCTCTTCAAAAACAAGGGCAGGGTCGCGGCAGTTAGTCTCGTTAAGGCGGCCTAAAAAATATATTCCCAAGTCACCGGTCGGACCCGGTAAGCCCAAAGGTCTGATTAAAGCGCCGCCCTCTGCTGTTAAGATAAGCCTTCCGTTATTACAGAACACAGCCAAAAGTATTTGGACACCCCTTCTTATTATTCCAGACCGACTGTAACAGCGTTATTATCGTTAAAGTTAAGGTTGGGGTTAATTGCGCGTTTCCATGCGCTTTGGAAATCAGATGTCAGGTGGGGGGAGTCAGTGGGAGTTTACACTTCAATAAAACAACATTACAATAAAACATTTTCTGGTAGTTTCATAAAAAGTTTCCGTTTCAATTCCGAATAAACTCAAATGATGCATTCCCTGGAGAAGCAAAAATTCGGGTTGCCAGAAGTGAAACAAGCAACCAGGTCTGATGAAAACAAGGCCAAGGGAAGCGATCTGTTTCTCCTGATAGAAATTGTCTCATAAAAAAACACAGAACCGGTGTGAGTGAGTGAAAACAAAAACAAAAACCAAAATAATAAATGTCAGTATTTCGTGTTAACTTTAGATAAGGGATGAAACGCAAATAAGCAACTAAGCTTTACAAACAAAAACCTACAACCTGCTATAAACTATAAAACTTTTGTGTGACCTTTGATAGAAAATTCGCTTATAATAAGCAGAGCTGGCAACCCTGCCTGATTCTGCCACCCGGTGATTTTTGTGAGCATGCGCAGACTGAGGAAACCGATTGAAAACTGAGTAAGGGGATACAATTCTGCTCTTTATCAGGCTACTTTAACTACGGGGTTGCCAGATCCCTATCATCTAGATGATGAGGGACACTCAAATTGTGCGTTCCCTGGAGCAGAAAAATCAGGGTTGCCAGATCCCTATCATATAGAAGATGAGGAACACTGAAATTGTGCGTTCCCTGAAGCAGAAAATTTAGGGTTTCCAGATCCATGCCACCTAGAAGATGAGGAACACCTAAGTTGTGCATCCCCTGGAGCAGAAAAATCAGGGTTGCCAGATCCCTGATATATAAAAGATTCGGAACACTCAAATTGTGCATTCCTTGGAGCAGAAAAATCAGGGTTGCCAGATCCCTAATATATAAAAGATTCGGAACACTCAAATTGTGCGTCCCCTGGAGCAGAAAAATCAGGGTTGCCAGATCCGACATGAGAAGCAACCAGGGGTGTGGAAACAAGCCCAAAAGAGGCGATTTGGATCCGGATTTTGGACTCGAAGCAGTCAAACTTTTACACTGTAAGACAGTAACAACGTGATCCGTAAAAAAAAAATAACGTAATCATATCAAATAGATTAAGTCCTTGTAAATGTACGTTTATTTAAAGTGTGTGTGTGTGTGTGTCAGCTTCCCTTCCTGTCCCTTTGCACTGCAGATCCGTGGAAAAAGAATTGCGAGCGGGGGAAAAAAGCATTTCTAAAATGGCATTAAAGGACAGATTAATGAAGCGCTAGGTTTTCTTTCGCTTCGCCCCGAGTCGTTGTTGACCTAGAGTGGACGGCGGTGCAGGTTATTACAATGTACTTTATCATAATTGGCTTCGGGTGCTGGAGCTGGAGTCAAAATTGCGAATAATTCGCCTTATTCCATTTGTCGAAATGGAAGCAGCCGATGCGTTTTGGCTTTAATGCCTCTTCTTTTTTTGGGGGGGGCTTATCATTATGCACAGAAGCCCCGTGGAAGGTGTTCTGGTGGCTAATGATAGCTCAAATGAGCGCCCCCAACACCCGGGCTTATGTTCAGCCAGGCTTGTTAGAGCACAAGATTTGTCTGGCAATTTCCAGAGCCGAAGCGGCGGCTTAGTTTCTCCTGCTTTTCTTGCGGAAGAGTATTAAAGAAGATTTATCCGCCGCCGCCCCTTGTCAGGCACATAGGTCGTTTCCTTCGGATCCCGGCATGGCCCTATCACCCAGCTGGTAAATAAATCAGCTGCTTCCCTCCGCTGAGATTTAATTTACCTCCCGACCCGGCCAGCGAGGGCCATTATCTCACCGGGGGAATAAGGCCAGGCTGGAAGAATAGACTCAGGAAGGATAACGTTTGAAAAAAAAAAAAAAAAAAAGCAGGAGGGAAACCGTACAAGGTTGAGACCCAGAGGGTTTGAATATCAAATAAATTGCAGTCTAAACGGTCCTCGGGTCCCAGGTTTGGACATCAAATGTTTCTTTTTACCAGGTTTTTGGGTGACCTATATTAAAAAGAAACCCTTCTGTGGTCGTATCCCATCTTCTGGCTTTTGAAAAATCAGGGTTGCCAGATCCCACAAGAGAAACAAGCAACCAGGTCTAATGAAAACAAGCCCAAGAGAAACGATCTGTTTCTCCTGGAAGAAATTCCTCCTAAAAAAAAGTATCCTAAAAAGGGATTCGGTAGCCGTCCTGCTGGGGCTGCGTTTATTTCCAGCGTTGCCAGATCCCACAGGGTTGCCAGATCTTCTGGCTTTTGTTCCTGAAAACAGTCTGGATGCTCCGAATAAATATCTGCAATCCTGATGGGTCCGGGCTAAAATCCCCGTTTTCCTGGTCATGGTGTATCCTAGATGCCTCCGAGCCCAGAGGAGTGGGCGGGGCTTGTGGGCGTGGTTATAACACGAGTTGTTTTTTTTGTACAGTAAAGTTTTAAGCGGCGTTTGTGAAAGTAACTCTGTATTGTAGCGCTTGATCAAGGTTGGATAAAAATCCCTTACCCATGTTCTTGATGCGGTGCCGTCTGCGTCTGAGGGAGCGCAGGGAGATCACCCCTCTTCAGTTTAGACTTTTTAGGACTGGAACTCCTCCCGGAATCGTTTAATCGCATTAGGCTCTCCGGAGAGAAAAAAAAAAATCTTTTCCAGTCTTTCTGTGAGGAGCTTTTCAACAATAAACTGGAGTTCCCCAGATCATCCCTTCAGAGAGCCAGCCTTTTTTCCTGGATGCTGCTTTTTGTACCGGATGTACCGCTGGCGTTAGTCGGTGTCGAAGGAGCGTCCGCAAACTTTCGAACGGCCGGAATCTCTGCAGGCTTCCATCTCAGAATGTTCCATGATTCACGTCCGCTGTCCGGACGTCGCTGCTCGGTCGGGGCGGAATACGAATGAAGCGATCCCTCACATCAAACGGATCAGCATTCGCGTCGTCTTGCCCGAGTCATTAGTTATTATTAATGAACCACTCGCGTACTCTCGCGCCGAGAGACGAGTGCCTTCGCTCTGCTTCACTGGACCTGTCACCATGATGTTCCACTATATATATCGTTAGATACAGATATATAAACACGGGCTGTTCTACAGAAGAAAAAAAAACGTCCAGAGGCAGAGGAGAAACATCTAGGCTCCCTGTCGGATCGTACTTGGTGTATAAACGAAAAAAAAAAACAGATTTCTTAACCGAAACGCAAACGGTTTGCTTACACGCTTTGGTCGACTCATAGTTCGTTCCGACCCTGCGTTCCGATTGGCTGAGAGACGTTCCAGGAGGGCCAGTACTGCCCGGAAACGGTACCCTGACAGCTCTGGCATCACCTTGGCACGTACCACCTTGGCACGTACTTGAACAGTGTACAGGAGCTATTCCCACAGCCTGGACTTTTTAGACGTTTTAGGTGTTGCCCCGGCCTTCAAATCCCCCAGACCTGAATCCACAGAGACCAAACCTCGGCTCTGCTGCCAGATACCACCGGGAACCTTCAGGGGTTTGATGGACCTGGTCCGGACGCGTCGTGGTTTGACCAACGTTCGTTTCTCAAGGGCTTGGCGACCGCGAGGAATTCAGAAACGACCGCTTTGACGAAGCGCTCTTCGTTACGCCGCCCTTATTAAGATGCGCTCGCTTTGAAGATTTACGGCGCGGCTCTTTTAAGAATGTTCATCGTGCTTTAATAAGGACGGTCGATGTTTCACGAGGCGGAAAACGCGGTTCGGATGAAACCACTTCATTTGCTCCAAACGGCCTTTTATTGTTTTCCTTTGTTCAGCAGTAGCGCTGACAGACCCGCTCTTTTATTTTGGTTCCTGCTAAAGCGAGGGGATAAAAAAGCAAGAGGTGACCGAGGAGGTATTCAGCAGAATTATTCTAGTCCTCCGTCGAGTAAATCCAGAAACAAGTGAGATCAGGGAGGGAGGTGAGTTACGTGAGGAGTCAAGTAAGCAGGATTATTTGAGCCGAGTGACTTGAGTGAATCAGGAATCAGGTGAGCCTTGAGCACTTGAGCAAATTGATATTTAAGTGTGAGACTGTTAGGACAGACTTTTTGTAACGCTTGTTTCGCGGATCCGCCAACGATCATATTTGAAGAATACAAAAAAAAACAACCAAGGTTGAAATAAAAAATAGATATATCAAGTCAAGTCAAGTCAAGTAGTTTTATCGTCAATGCTGCATATGTACAAGACATACAGAGAATTGAAATTACGTTACTTTCCTTCCCAAAAGACTGTCTGGATGTGTGATACAACAAGGACACAGACATGGACGTATGTGAGACAAGAGACAAGACAATAGTGCAAACACGAATGAGCGTGCACCAGTTATGAGGGGGTACATGGCAGTGCGAAAATAGTGGTATTGTGTAAAAGGAGGTGAATATCTATATGCAAATATAGAGGTATAGATTATAGTGCAAGTATGAGCAGCAGTCCAGGTGTGGGGGATGTGAGTGCAGTTTTGTTCTGTACATTCAATTTTTTTCCAGATTCACTTTAATTTCATTGTAGATTAAATACATTTTAATTTTAAATAAACATTTATTTACATTTCTTCCTCTTCTTCCTTGTATTGATTCCACATAGTCCTGGAGAAATTGAAACGTGCTGAAAAATAAGGTTTTATTTGCATTTTTTTTTCCTCCCTCCTCAGTAGATTCTTAAGTAGAAACATCCGAGGAACAAACAATTCAAAAAGTCTGGCCTTAAGTCAAGAAAGCCCTGAAAGGGAGGGGGGTGATTACGAACGGAGTTGAGTGAAAATCAACTGAGCAGAAGTATCTGAGTCCAGCTAGTTGAGGGAGTGGAGAAATACGTAAGTTGAGTAGTAGTGGAGTAAACTGAGAATCGAGTTATAATCCAATTTTCAAAGTTCAATTCAATTCAAATTTATTGATTTCTATAGAGCTTTTTATAACGGAGCATCGTCTCAAAGCAGCTTTATAATCTTATATGATCATAAAAGACCAATCCCAAATGGAGCCTAGGGCGACAGTGGCAAAGCAAATCCCTGAAAGTAAAAGGAAGAAACCTCGGGAGGAACCAGGACTCAAAAAGGGACCCGACCAACATGGGCGGCCCAGATGTTAATTAAATAATTACTTAAAAGTATATTAAATGAATAGTACAATGAAGTAAATGATGTAATTTAAATCATAAAATTCAAAATAAATAACAAAATAGATTTAAGATAATGAGTCCTTAGCGATAAGTCCTAATAACTGAATGATCGAGGGAGTTCCTGTTCTCTGGTGGGACTGCTTATTGTTGATGGAGACCAGTAGGGTGATGGTGAGGTGGAGGAACATCTAAGTGTTCGTGGAGAAAAGAGAATATGTAGTTACTTATGGGTTAGGAGCACAGAGTCTATTATCCATTACTGATGCCATGTGCAGCATGAAGCTCCGGCAGCACTGCTATAGCAGCATAGCTAAAGGAAGAGAGCCAGAAGGTAACATGAGCAGGGCGTTCCGGTCTAGATCTAATTAAAATCCTGCGTAAATAAGCATTTTTTTTACCTAGACTTAAAGATTTGGAGAGAGTCTGAATCGGGAAGTTAAGCGAGTCAAGAATTAGATTAAGATAATTAGATTAATTCTTTTATTTCATTCTGTATTTTGTCTGGGGAAGATAAAAAAGTTCTGATTAATTAACACTCTTGTCTTAACGATAAAGCGTCCGGCCCCACTTATCGCTCCGATTGGTCTCTGGTCCTCGTTACTTTCGTCCTAATCCCGCACCGCTCTGTTGCACGGGTGGATCGAGTCCATCCTGGAGTTTTTTTAATCCACGTTTCTCTTCTGACGGCTCTGAAACGGAATGTAAATTCAGCGCTTAGGTCTGCTTCGTTTGCACGGATAATTACGAGGCTCTCCAAAGCGAGGTCGCCGCCGAGGATCCGCAAACGACAGAGTTCGGTTTGGTTCCAGTGCTACAAGAAGTGCTATTTTTTCCTCCTCTTGCATTTTCATCGGGGTCCCGTTCATCTCCGAAACTCCTCTAAGGCGCTCCTCGGAGGGAGCCGGATTGCGGCAGCGCGGTGGGCATCATTACGGTGCCAGCGTAGTGTCGATAAAAGGAAGCAATGCACACAATGCTTACCCTGGCTTACAGGAGAAAACGCGGTGTGTACCGGCGGTGTGTTTTTGTCCCTCATCGTCTCTCGTTACTCTGACGGCCGACCGAGACGGACCTGAGATGGGGGAGATCCTGGGGAGGTGGAAACGCCTCCAACCGGCCCATGTCTGCTCGAGTGCGGGCGAAACGGTGGGGTTGCTTTGAACCCTGAAATAAGCAAAGTGGCAAAAGTATTGAGACAACCCCTTTAATGACGTCCAGACCACTAAAGGCGCGGTCAGCACCCCCCTAAACAGCTTCCAATCCTCTGGAAAGGCTTTCTGCAACATTTCGGACTGTGCCTGTGGGGATTGTTGGTCGTTTATCCGGAGAGCAGAGCCTGTCCCTCGATCTACGTTCCCATCCCGAACGTTTAGTGACTTTGAGTTTTTGGAAACATGTCCCGGGGTGCTGAAGCTATTCCGATTTCCACTCAGCTCTACAGGGCGACCCGTTTGTAACCCCTGAATTCCGATTAAGAGGTGTGGCCTAACACTTGCCAGTCAGAGCGAGTAAAACGGTACTGCTATGAACTGACGCTCGATCCATCCTGGTATTGACCGGCGTCGGGCTCGCCCGTGGGTCAAACGGTTCTTTCGGCCAAAAAAATCCGACCACAGCGCTGCAGGGAGTCGAGAGAGTAGCGGAGCCATCAATCTTCCCGAATCGGCCTGACAGGGATCCACCGGCTCCCGTCAATACCTGACAAAGCTAGTGCGCGTCAGAACGAGTTCCTGAGCCGTCTCCGGCCTTTCGGTTCGACCGGCCGCTGCTACGCTTGCTGATTACAGCCCGTAGCCTGTATTATTCTACCAGCGTCTGCCGCTCCTGGGTAATTGCCCTTGGTTGGAGTGCGCAGGATGGACGTGAAGCCTGTTTGGTAGCAGATGTAACCTTTCGGATTGATCGCTCCGTGTTTTTCGTGCCTGCACCCCGCAGGCTTGGACTGAATTCCGAACAAGTAGCGC
>JAVSBV010153426.1:0-15127 GCA_033117975.1 Parotocinclus spilosoma
TCCTTGATTTATTTGACGAAATGCTAATGTTGTATGGGGTAGGTGATATGATCTAGTAATGGTAGCAAATCGTTCCTGTTTTGGTTGGTCCCCTTAACTGTGCCAGTTTAGAGCTATTCATAGGGCATCACATCTGTGAACCAGCTCATCATCTATAATCTAAATAGTCAATGTTATACAATATTCATTATAAAGTCCTACCAGTGCTATACTGTCTGTTATAGTATCAAAATAATGCATTCTTAAAGTAGATTACAGCAGTTAAAGTATCTTATGTTTTGTTATTTAGCAATTGTGTTTAGGCATTTAGCAGACACCGTGATCCAGAGTGACTTATAAGTGACTGTCTTCATCGCGTGTGTGTTACTCTTAATTCAAATGTAATTAGCTTAAGCAGCATTTATGTGCTTTATAAATAAATATAACGTGTACACAGTTGTGGTAATTAATGATTAAAATTGTTTTAAATTTCTGACTAAGTATAAATGAAGACACTGCACTGTACAGGCAGGATAAATTGTATTTAGACAGGGATTAAGGTAACATGCAAACTACTCAAATTTGTGTAATTGGGTATTTACACACTGTTACGCATTGTGCCAGTGTGTGCGTATCTCTTAGCTTTTGCACTTTTGCTACTTATTTATTATAACTATTTATTTAATATATTTATTGAAATATTCGATTAATCGAACAAAATAATTGACCGATGAATCGATTATTAAAATAATTGTTAGTTGCAGCCCTGCTCCCAACACCAAACTATAACCAAACTAAATATTAAGCATTTAATTGTACCTGATGGGGATTTTGAGCGCCTCAACACCTCTGTTTTGAGGTCTGCATTGTTGTAGGTATCCTGGGTGCTTTGGCACAGCTTCAGAGATCCCCAGTTCAATCTCAGCATTGGTCTCTGCCTGTGTGATGTTTGCATGTTCTCCCTGTTGTTACTTCAGGTACATCCATTTCCTACCACAATCAAAACGCATGCAGTAAGTTAATTGGTTGCTCTAAAATGTCCCAGTGTGAATGTGTCTGACTAGTATTGATTTAACCTTGCTCCTGCTGTGAATAGCCATTGATGCTGATCTGATGTTAAATAAAAACAACAAACACACAAACTGAGTATCCTGAATATTGTCAGTGTTTCCCCAGAGTAAACAGTCGCTCGTTGGGCATATCTTTTTTTTTTCTTTTCTTTTTTTCAGAAAAACATTTTCAAGCATAACTATCTTTTTCATGCCCTTACATTCTCCCCCTAAACTGAAGGTGCTGCACTGTAACCCCAGTCATGGCCATTTTGCACATTTGGAGATGTTGGGCTCAGAAATTAAAAATTGCTGTCGGGTAATATTAGTTAATGGGTAGTAAATGACACCCTGTTATCTCAGGTTTAGATCTCAGTGTCGGTGGGGAAAAGGAAAAAAAAACACTATTTGCTTTACATAGGTGATAATGACATGAAAATGTTATATCTGGATGTATGTTATCTAAAATGATGTAAAGTGGGTTTTGGTTCCTGACTCAAATTGAGAAGCAGTGAAACAAGTTTACGTTACTTCGAATTAATATTTCAAAATGATTCCCCAGAGAATAGGGCCTGTATTGACATGATCGTGTCATGAAATGGCTGCAGATTTGTTGGCTGCACAACCAATTTTGTTGTTTCTGCTAAATTCTTAACCTACCGAAAATATCGTAGCAGTGTGATTTGTTGTATTTGATTATTGTTCAGGTTAGTATTATTAGTTTTACCATAGATTTTGACACATTGTAAAACATTTTGGTGGAGACTGTACAAAAAAGGCCTACCTATCTTAAGGAAGATGGAGTCTTTATCAGTGTGACTGTTCAGATCTGATCTATGTTGGCTGTAATTTTCTCTTGTAATATTAAACTATTTAGTTGCATTAACAATATATCCTATTATTCTAAATCTTATGTAGTATAAATCTAAAATAAAATGGCTATTGGCTTTTAATCTTGCTATCAATGTAACCTACTTGTTTGAATGGCCAGTCCATAATCATACGTGAGAAATTAATTCCAGCAAAGCAGTGATTGTGTTTGCATGCAGTTAATACTCATAGTCAATTTTACAACTATCTGATTATTTGAGTGGTCATGTATACAACAAATCATATTAAGAAATTTGATGATAATCTGTATTTTATCTCATATTTCTTTGTCATATTTCTTGGCGCTATATCCATAATGCCATCTCATTTGTTTTTCCCGATACACACACATGACCGATAGTGTGTAGAGCTGTCAAGTGGCTAGTTGCCAGGTCTGCTTATTCTAGGTGACTTGGGGCTAATTTTGTATAACTTTTCTTAAAAATATAGGTGACCTAGTTGCAGTTTGCTTCATAGCTTACAGTGGGGTTGCATTCTAAAAAAAAAATAAAACCTTGTTAATTGAACATCTGGTAAACCGAAGAGTTTAAATGTACTGGATCATAGCATAGCTTACCTTAACCATGCTTATAACAGTAACATCAACCTATAGTTTTACCTGTTTTTTTTTTTTAATTTGCAGACAGCTTTTTATAAAATGTGTTGAATATCTCATGTGATCTATTGAATAATATATTAAAAGTGAAACATGGTTAGACCCTTGGTGCTGCTGCTGTGCTCTGCTGCCTGGATGCCTGGCATCTGTGGAATCTGGAGCCTTTAAGTTAAAGCAGTAATTGCCAAATGTCAACCAAAATGTTGAAGAGAATTTTCATGTACTATATTTTTTAAAATAAATTTTAATATGGCCTGAGTTATTAAAACGTGTGTGTGAATATTTGATACACTGCTGATTTTGCAAGTTTTCCCATCTACAAAGAATGGTAAAGGTCTGTAATGTTTTATTGTAGATACACTTCAACTATAAGAGGTTTTTTAAATAGTTAATTTGCTGCATGCAATGAGTGTTGGATACAATAGAAAAACAGTGCTTAATGTTTGCATTAATGTTAATGCATAAACCTGTGTTTGCAATTACAGAGGTCAGACGTTAACTGTAGTTTTTGACCAAGTTTGCACACAGTGCAGCAGGGATTTTGACCCTCCTTTCAAGTTTTGGGGCTGTCACTCGGAAACATGAGTTTCAGCTCCCTGCAAAAATGTTCTATGGGGTTCAGGTCTGGAGAATGGGTAGTCCACTCCAGGACCTTGAATGCTTCTTATGGAGCCACTCCTTACTTGTCCTGGCTGTGCGTTTGTTGAACAGAGGAAAGATGCAAGTGAAAAAGCACTGCCAGTGGGATTTACAATGCATCATGTGTCATTGCTCTTGTACATGTAAATTGCTCAAGTCTGTTTGCACGAGTGGCAATGCGTGGATATATGGAATTACATGGGTTTCCTGTGCAAAGGATTATCTTTTAATGTGTCACTGTTCATTTTTTTAGAATCTTACCTGTTCCGAGGATCTCGAGCATCATATTCAAACAGGCTAGATCATAGGTCAGTGGTGGAGCTTCACGTTGACCTTTTTCTCCACTAGTTAAGAGCTTAATTTGTTAGTGCTTCTAAAAACTGTCCTTTTCCAGCATAGCAATAGTACTCTTTAGTCTGATGTCATCATTGCTATAATGAAGTTAGTGACAGGTGAGCAGTTTGACCCTACTGTGTAAGTAACTGTTATGTGCTTAAGAAGCAATATGTTTCTGCATGGGTATATCAGATTCTCATCATCTTTCTGTAACGTATGGCTTAGGCAGTATGGAAACCTTGTTTCATTCATATGGTCAGAGTTAATATGGTAAACCGAGCTTTATTGATATGACAGGTTTTTATTGATTTAAATATGTATATTAAATGTATTGTATTTGTATTATATTATATTTCAGTAGATGTCAAGCTTGGAGATACCACATTAGTGTGTGTGGGTAAATAGTCCCAGAGATATTTGAATGTAATAGAGATACAAGCATCAGAATTCATAGACTACTGTGCATATGTATCGTTTGGTGTCAGTATGCTGCAGCGCTGACAAAACACTTCCTGCTTGGCTTTTTTTTGTAGTCAGCTGGGTGCCTCGTTATGGGTGTATGACTAAAAAGTGAAAAATATTTGTTTGACCTTGACCAGGTGTGCAAAAAATTTGTAGAAGGGGGTACATAAAAAGGCCATTAATTCTGATTATTAGTCATATTTGTACATTTTCAGCAAGGTGAGTTATCAGAATAATGAGGATTGACTGCCTACCTTGTTATTCAGTCGAATAACTTGACTGTAAGGGACTAAACAGGTGATTTAGCTACGTGATTGTAAAAGCCCCTGTGGCAGGTGATGTGAAGGGCAGTGACAATAGAGCAAAATGGACAGCTTGAGGATCGTACAGTCTGTAAAGCACATCTAAAAATCCCTAAAAACATGTTTGTCTTAACCCTTTAAGGGCCATAAGGATTGTATTTACATAATTTTAGGTATTTTGACGCAATTCCTCTCAATCTGACTATGAAACTAACTTAAACATATTGGAACCAGCCTTATTTATATAAAGTCAGTGATGTACTCTGTGGTTTCCTACCAATTTGACTGCTTTAGGTTGTTTCAATTACATTTGGCATCCATTTAAATTTATGGAACAAATATGTTTCAATAGGTTAAACCTTATGCAATGTGTACTGCTCAAACAGATTTAGATGAACAATTGATGTCTCTCTGCTTATAAATATTAATCCTTTAAAAAAAATGTGGCCATGTTACAGAAGCCATATACTCAGCTATACCGAGCCATTTTGCATTATTGTAAGCACAGGTAGAGGATATTGACAGTTCTGCCGTATGTATTCACATCAATCAGTCGTGAGGTTAAGACCTCTAACACATGTAGTGAATATTATAGACTGTGTGATGCTCTGGGCAATCTAACTTTGTCCTGATATCCATGGGAATGTTACTTTGGTACTTGTCACCTACACACATCACAGTATTTAAACAGGATAATGCATATTACAACAATGTAGAAAGAGTTCTGGAATGATTTGAGGAACATGAACCATCTCACTACTTTCCATAGAGAACTCTATAGTTACAGACTGTAGCCAATCTGTTGCTTTGCATTCTTGTTAGCTCCATGCTCTTCAATCTTCTTCGTCAAGACCGCCACATGGCATATATCTAACAGAAGTCACCAGTCAGTGGGCACAGTGTTTGAGGGACCTTTTTACATCACAATAACCTGAATCATATTATGTAAACTGATTAAAATCATATAAATGACACAACCCATGTACCGCCATGCCTAAATGTGCTGAAATGGCATATAACACAAACAAACAAACAGTGTAGGCCACCCATGGAAGATGGGTCTCCTGTTGAGTCTTGGTCCTCCCAAGGTTTCTTCCTACCATTTTAGGGAGTTTTTCCTTGCCACTGTCGCCCTAGGCTTGCTCAACTTGGGATCGGCCTTTTAGGACAGTGTTATATTGTGAAGCTGCTTTGAGACAATGCTACGTTGTAAAAGGCGCTATATAAATAAATAAACTTAACTTAACTACATGTCCAATTGAATAATCAAATAACTGCCAAAATCTGACTATGATCAGATTATCAAATGCATGTAAACATTCACTAATTAAACTCATTATTACAAGACGAAGGCCACAGACTATATGATGTTATTTGTGCACAGATGATCTGAAAGAGAGTCTTGATGAATACATTGAGTTCATAAAGAAGGAGAGACCTGAGCTGGAAATAGTTCGAGTGAGGCATGATAAGCAGTTGGGTCTGGCTCAAGCACGAGTGTCTGGATGGGCGGCTGCTACAGCTGATGTAGTAGCCATTCTAGATGCGCACATTGAGGTCCATGAGGTTTGGTGAGTATAAAAGCACCTGTATATCGAATATATAGTGGATATCAATCAACATTACATTTCCTCCACACCCAAACACGCTCAGAAAAAGTTGCCCATGTTTCTGGACAGTCGACATTATAGGAAAGCAGCTTTTCTAAGAGCCTGTGATATATAAGAGCCTGTGTGCCTCTGATATAAGCAGTTTCTGTAGTGTTTTACCATAGTGTAAAACCAAATAGATTTGACCAGGGTTCCATATGGAGGCTTTATTTAATAGTGTGTACTCGTACCTGGTACTTGTAGTTAATTAAATCGAGTATATATATTTAAATATCATTTAACTCTGTTACACCATTATTAGATACTTGAGGACATCACACTCACACTCATATTGCATTCATTAAATTAAAATAGCAAGCTGTGTCTGTAGCACCTAGGAGTTAAGACAAATTATACAAATTATTTTAGTTATGTACTGAATAAATGGCAATTTTTATAAAACGTACATTTAAAAAATCCTTTACATTGTTGTCAACAGACTTTTGTCTATAAATGTATCCGTTTCTTATAAATGAGGTGTATATTTTAAAAGTAGAAGACCTAAAACACATTTCGTCTTTTATCTCTAGAATCAGTGTAAGACATCTAGCGTTTTGTCACAGTTCTTTTACAGCTGACACATGCTGGTATTTACGAACCAACTAAACAGGACTCACCTGTTAAGCCGTACAGCTATGTCTTTGTCACACAATTGTAAAGTTCTTTTATATTTGATAAGCCTTTCCTTTTGTCTGCCTGTGTTATACTGCTGTTGTTTCCGTTGCTTGTATTCATATCTGTATTTTTTAACAGGGCTGAGCCTCTGCTGGCTCGAATAAAAGAAGACCGAACAATTGTAGTCTCTCCAGTGTTTGACCGAGTCAATTTTGATGACCTAACTGTTACAATTTATAGTCCTGCTGCCCATGCCTTTGACTGGGCTCTGTGGTGTATGTACGAATCCTTCAGCCCTGAATGGTACAAGCTTAATGATGAATCAAGTCCTGGAAAGTGAGTAACCTTAGTAAGAAGTATGACATTAACACAAACAGGTATACCTTTAAAATAAAGACTTCAGCTGAAAAAGCAATCCAGGAAATAACCTTAATATGGACACTATCACCTTACCACTCTCAAAATAATGATTTTTTGCTGTACTGAAGAAACATGTTTATTTTAAGGGGACGTTTTTTTTTGTAAATTTCACTCAAGAAAATCTTATTGTATGGTTTAAATAACTATTTTGCATTGTATTGCATACAATAAGTATTCAATCACCTACCACCCAGCAAGAATTCTGTCTCTGACCTGTTAGCTTTCTTTAAGAAGCCCTCCTATTCTGCACTCATTGCCAGTATTAAATGCACCTGTTTGAACTTGTTACCTCTATAAAAGACACATGTCCACACTCAATCAAACACAATCCAAAATCTCCACCACCCCCATGACCAAAAATCTGTCTTAGAACACCAGGGACAAAATTGTAGACCCGCACAAAGCTGGGATGGGCTACAGGACAATATTGAACATCGTGGTGTGAAGGCAACAACTGTTGGCACAATTATTAGAAAATGGAAGAAGATGGTTTCCAAACTTAAAATAATGGTAAAAATGAGAATGGTCAGGAATCAGTGCAGAACTACATGGGAGGACCTGAGAGAGCTGAGACCACAATTTCATACACACTACGTCATCATGGATTAAAATCCTGCAGGGCCAGCAAACGTGTATTTGAAGTTCATTAATGACCATCTGGATGATCCAGAGGAGGCATGGGAGAAGGCCATGTGGTCAGATGAGACCAAAAAGCTTTTTGGTATTATCTCCACCCCCTGTGTTTGGAGGAAGAAGAAGAACACCATCCCAAACGTGCAGGATGGGGGTGGAAACATCATACTCTGTGGGTGCTTTTCTGTAAAGGGGACAGGACGACTGCACTGTATTGAAGGAAGTATGGATAGGGGAGCTGTTAGGGCTCGCGTTGCGACCGTTTCGTTTTCACCATGGTTCGCTATTTAGCCCCTCTCCCTTCTGACCTCTGTAATTGCAAACAAATATTTGGTTTCTGTACCAAATATTAAGTTCTGTTTTTCTATTGTATCAAATATTTATTTGTAAAAACACAGAATACTATAATACAACCAGAAATTTGAATGAAGTATCACCCTGGGAGAAAAAACCCTCCGAAAAATTGTGCCATTAGCTACAGTGGCTAGTATTTAGTGTGTCCTTTTACACTTAAACAATGGAAGCATGTGACAGTTTCACTTGGATGCAGTCAGAAGAGGTTTTACATACTTTACATTACGTTTATGTTATTTAGCAGACGCCCTCATGTAGAGCGACTTACAACTGATACAGTCACACAACCCAAGCAATTGTGGGTTAAGGGTCTTGCTCAAAGATCCAACTGTGGTAGCTTGCAGAGGTGGGATTTGAACCCACCTCCACTACCTTAACCGCTAGGCTACTACAGTCCCACAGGTTTGATCAGGAATGTTTTTTTTTTTCAAAAAGTTCAAGGGTAGCACCAAAGAAACATTTTTTCAAAAAGGAAAAAGTGAAAAGGCTTACATATTCTAAAGTATAAATATTGGAATGACGATCAGTGGAAACAGAGTATTATGGAGCGATAAACCAAAGTTCATTATACCACTGCTAAACCAATAAATCTAACAATGGCTTTTACACAGTGCTGTTTTTTATGGTTTTCCAAATTCCAAAGATGCTTTAAAAGAATTGAAAGTGATAACTTTTTTTTATAATGTCACTATATAACTATTTTCTAACTATTTGTGCGTTTGTGTCCATAAGGTCTCCCTCAGTTATGGGGATTTTGGTTGCAAACAGAGCTTTCCTGGGTGAGATTGGCAGTCTAGATGGAGGGATGGAAGTTTACGGGGGGGAAAATGTAGAGCTTGGCATCCGGGTAAGACCTACTGAAAATAAAATAAAAATACTTTTTACTTACTGACTTTAATTAGCATGGAAAGCAAGTGATTGTGTTTGGTTGACTTTCAGGTCTGGACTTGTGGTGGAAGCATTGAGATAGTGCCATGCTCCAAAATTGCTCACATAGAGAGGGCTCACAAGCCATACATGCCAGATTTGAGTCATTCCATGATGAGAAATGCACTAAGAGTGGCTGACATCTGGATGGATGAGTACAAGTATCACGTTAACATAGCCTGGAATATTCCCCCAAAAGTAAGCACATGCACTATCTGCATACTCTATGATAATCATCCTGAATGTACCTACAAATGAAGCAGTTATACATGGCATGGCAACTTCCCAGTCTGAATATAATGGCTTTGTTCTGTTCAGGATCATGCCTTTGATATTGGAGATACATCAGAAAGAAAGAAGCTTCGAGAGAGACTCAAGTGCAAACCATTCAAGTGGTACGTGGAGAACATATACCCTAAACTGGACTCCTGGACTGATATGATCGGCTTCGGTGGAGTAAGTCTTCTTTTAGGAGGAACTCAGTTATGTTTGCTTAAGTCATAAATTAATGACACCTATTTACACAGCTCTTACACAAGTTTGGCCAGAACAAATATGTGCAGAAGTAAGGCTGGCTAATGTTTGTATTGTCATCAATAATAAAACAGTTCAGGAGATAAGAGTTCTCATTACAAATAACTAAGTGATACAATAGTTATCCCAGTAACACTACATCTGTCATTGTGTCATAAATATTTCTTTAAAACATCATTTTGTTCATCAATCTTTCATCTGACTGGCAGCACAGTGTGTGTTTAGACCTGAGACTTCAGAATTTTCAATACCCACGATAATCGTGAGAAAATCAAATCATGAACACACAAATCATAGTATAGTAAATCGAATCAAATTGTAAGCAAAGTGTATTTGTTACATCCCTAGCAAGTGTAGAGTACAACAGAGGAGGAACAAAGTAGTGAAGGGAAGCTTCATCTACGACACAGATAGAGGATAAATATAAAATAAAGAATATGAGCAGATCTCTGGGCCTTGTTTAGTCCAGTAAACAGAGTCACTGTCGAGTTTTGTGTCCTCCAGAACACCTTTGCCATTTCATTAAAACTTTCTCACTAAGGACAAAAGATCCTGCAGTGACTCTGTGTACTGTGTATTTTTTATTCAATATTGCATTTATTTCCACAGTTGTCTTATATGCTACAGTTTTATATTTTTCTATTTAAGTATAGTCTTTATAATGGTACACATGCAAATCTCTTCATATTTATTTGGCTTATGCTTATGCAAACTATTACTAAAAACGTATTCATTAGAGAAGTCAAAGTCACTTTTGCATGTTACAGTATCATCTAGGTCTCTCATTTTTGGGTCTTGGTCCTTCCAAAGATTCTTCCTTATTGCAATTAGGGAGTTTTTCCTTGCCACTATGACCCCAGGCTTGCTTTGGAATTGAATATAAATTGGATATAAATATGACATAGTAAAGCTGCTTTGAGACAATACTCTGAGAAATAAATCTGACTTTGGCTTTTGGTGGTTTGGCATCCTCAGTCAGTGAGAGAAGGGACGTGTTCGGGTACTCCGATCTGATTGGTGTAAAAGTATAAGGACTGAAATACGTGATATCAGGGTTTGACTGTATTTTCATATGCCACGCCTCAAATGTGCAGACTGAGGCACCAAGGACAAACACATAATCTATATGCACAGCTATGTTACCACAGTAATTTTACCAAATCCAGATGTTTCCAGTAACTTTGTGGTTACTATCGTACCTTACTGCTATTAATCCACTACTAATTATTAAAGTCTGATTTAATCCTATTAAACCTCATCACTAGGATTGATATCAATGATTTCTCTTTTTCCCCTTGAAGTTAACAAATTTAGATACAAATCACTGCCTCGATCAGGGTCCTGTACCGGGTCATGTTCCCATTGCCTATTCCTGCCACTATTATGCTCCTCAGGTAAGTTCCTCTTATCTATGTAGTAATGTAGTCATTCTAAAGCTCTCAGTTTATACATCCACCACTGATGTAATATTCATTATGTCACTGCTTGCTTTTCAGTATGTCTACTTAAGAGAAAGCGGTGAATTATATGTCGGAGGGATCAAGTCTCACAAATACAGTGATAACAGATGTCTGGTAGATCCAAATGGAGACAATATTCCTGGTCTGTATTCATGCAAAGAGGCCCTGGACAAGAAAATGGGAATTTTGTGGGACTTCCAGCAGGTGCTGAGAATATGTCTGTTTGGTACATTTGAATTTACAGTGATTCAGTTTTACCATATTAATGGACATTGTGTGTCTGTGTTTGCTGACAGGATGGTGAACTGAAAAACCGTATTTCCAAGCGATGTCTGGAAATACATGATCATACCCTGGTAATTCAAAACTGTACCGGACAGAGATGGAGGATTCAAACACTTCTCAAAGATTTGTGACAGTTCCACTCGTAATGCACCAGGAGCAGGTTCATTTACAGCATGTAGTCTATATGTTTGACTACATACAGTTTTACAGAACTCAGGTTAACTCTAAATTAATTATTTAGTGTATGGGACACTACGCTTTCTAATCTGTGGGGCAATGGGCAGTGAGTGATAAGACAGTATTGTACAAATATGCACACGTGTTTTTTGTTTCACGTTTGTCTTTGGTTGGTGGAATTACATGAATATGGGTTTTATTTATGCAATTTATAAACTGCTATACTGTAAAGGCTGTTTAGTCTCTTTGAATAAGCATTCTTGTACTTGGTGTGTGTGGTTAAATGTTGGTACTGAATAAATCATGGTTTATATGTGTTGTATCCCAGTATGTAATTTTTGGCTTGCTTGCTAAGGATGGATTGCGATAGTATGTTTAACAAGTTTAATCACAGCCCAGGACAAAATGAATTATAAAATTTGGCAGTGGACATTACCAATAAACGCTCATAGTAGAACTGTGAACTTTACAATCAAACAGTTCAAGTTGAACCAATCCTGAAGGATCCACTGGACATGCTGAGGGTTGCCTGGGTTTACTTCTCTAATGCAACCAGTCAGCAAGTCCCAACTCAGCCCTGATCACTCAAGATCTCTTTACTCAAAAGAGCCAATGGGCAGTACCATCTAGTCCCATGACAACGAGGAAACCCCTGACCACACCTTTTTCCTGCGATCGGTCTGACTCCAGTAAGTACTGCTGGGTTGATGCTCAGCACTGGGCTATAATTTAGCATTCCACATCTTGATTGCTAAAAGCGGTTGGAATAATGTCTACATTCTGTCAGGGCCTATGGGAGGAGTTACAGCCAAGTTTCCTCTAATTAAGCTATTTTAATCCCCCTTGCCACCTTTCTGGGAAATACTTCTAAAATCATTCCCATGTACAATGATACCATGCACCATCATTCATTGGACTGCATTTATTGGAATATCTTATTCCCTCATTCTGGTGCTTCCCTGGTTAAGGATTTATAAGCTCTGTTTCTAAAGAACGTGAATATAAGGAGCAGCCATGGAAGATCTTCTCACAGGCTCATACCTAAGGCTTTTATGATCCCTTTAGTCAATTTAATAAGGTTATTTTTCATGCAAAACTCCAGCCTTTATCTTTACATGAACTATTAATTGATAATTGCATCACTCCTCTCCCTCTGGTTCCTGTAGAACAGCTTAACACCCCAAGCCAGAGCAAACTGGATCCATGAAGTAGGAGTAGTTTTTTTTTACTAGTCGACTATTCATGTTTTACATAGGTAAAGCAAATTTAATTGAATTTGCACAGTCTCTAAATTTTAAACTTCACCTTCAGGCTACACTTTTAAAGAAGACAATAAATAAATGTGCAAAATAATTAAACAGCGTAGCACTTAATTTAAGTCGTACCAACCAAACAACACTGTTCTCAGAGTTTAATTTCATAAAAAAGGTCTGATTATTATGTCCACGCGAAATGTACATTTTTCCTTTTTAATAAATTGCCAAAAGTATCTAAAATTATGTTTTCACTTTCTCATTATGGGATATTGAGTGTAGAGGTGTAAATTGCCAGGGTGATTTTTTTTAGCACAAGGCCTTAACATAAGAAAATGTGACAACAGGGAAAGGGTCTCAAGACTTTCCAAATGCATTGTAAAATTTAAACCATGCACATGGATGACTATGTATTTGGAAAGCTGTCACGTTCAAGTTTGAGATCTCTCTATGTTTTTTGACTGTGATCTTGCTCTGCTCCAATTATCCGCCTTGAGCTTTTCTTCTTGACTGTAACAGTACTGAGTAATAAAGATCCTAAATTAGAAAGGTTGTTTTATAAATGGTATAATGAAAATATACTGCTCACAAAAATGAGAGAGTTAAGTTTTTGTTCATAAGTTTTGTCATTGCCTTTCTCTGTCTCGTTTTGCTCAGTGTTTTTTTTATGTTATACATGTTAACCTTTTTTAAGCTATTTGTCATTGTGTATGTTTAGGTCCATAACAATGACTCATGCCCAACGGCTGCTACCGCCAGAACTGAACCTTGGTTTGCAGTGTATGGGCAATGTCCACGTTCACCTGGTTACCAAACCGTCTCAGTGTTTTCCCATCAGGGTGTGTGTTTAGGCAATCCTTTGAGCCACCGCACAACACCGCACAACCGAAAGCTAACAATGCATATCAGAGCAAAAACAAAGACATGAGGAAGTAAGAACTGCCTGTAGAGCTCACAGACAGGGTTGTTTGTGAAGGCACAAATCTATAGAAGGCTACAAAAAGAAAGTTCCCAAGAGCACAGCTGGGTTTGTAATTTTTAAATGAAAGAAGTTTTGAACAATTAAAACTCTTCCTAAAAATAGCTGCCAACCAAACAAAGTAATTGGGGGTAAAATGTCAAATGCCTCACTAAGACAGTTGACCAAGAACCCCACTGGTCACTTTGGTTGAACTCCAAAGATCCTGTGCACAGACTGTTGTTTTTTGCAATCTGCAGGCGGGCTTTCATGTGTCTGAGGACAGACTTCTATCTCACATCAATGTGTATAATCATTTCAAATATGATCAAGAGAAATGGGAGACCCCCAGACCCTACATTTCAAGTGTCATAAAAAGAGTCTAAATTCTTATGAGGTAAACGCGACGGGCTAAAAATACAAGAGTTCATTGTATCTGAAAAAACAGAAAGCAAACCAGAAGTAAACATAACAAAACCCTAGTGTGTAAGAGGAACACGTGGCTCGGTTGTCGGTGTTCCTGCTGTTCTTGGCAATGAATTATGCAAAGGAGCACAATGGCTTCTATCTGCAACTTTTGTAGAGTAAGTTCATTATGATAGAGCTGCTACAGTTCCTCAGTTTCACCTATTATAGGCTATGCCTGAAGTGTTGCCTTATTTTGTACCGTTTACAGTTTCCAGTACTCCAATACTGTTTACATCCAAAGAAACACATTCATGAGTGTCTTGTATTTGAAAGGAAATTCAAACGACTGCACAAGGTAACACTTGTAGTCCTGTTAAATAAACAACTCGCCTTTACAGCAGGTCATTGCAATCATAAGAAAAGCTCTCCATCTGTTCACTGATCATAAATATAAAATTTATGAAAACGACATGTCTTATATGCAAACAATAACAATATGGTGAAACCATTGATTCCTCCTGGTGGCGTTCCCGTCTCCATAATGCAAATTAGTGACTTGATGTTCTCTTTATTTTGGGTATACGTGTGTCTGTGTCAATCATTTTTTTGGTATTTGGAACTTGTAAATAAGTATCTGCACTATGACCAAAGTTTCTACATGCTGTGATTTCCTCTCCTCCCCATCTCTGTGATATAGACCACTCACAAAAATTAGGAGATATTTCAAAATTAATATGTAACGATAAAAAAGAAGCATTTGATTTTATTTCATTAATCAAGATAATGAGAAAAGCAAATGAAAAGTCAAAGAAAGTTGTTACACAATGAGAGTGATTTATTCATGCGGGTAAACAGAAGCATGTCAAACTGGACCTGAGTGCAAAAACACACTGACAGTGATGGAGCACGGACAGGATCAGATTATCCAGCAGTTCTTTGTGGGATAATCTTCATATTCATTTTGAAATATCACCTTAATTTTGTGAGCAGTTTATTATAGGACTATTTGGTGTGGGGAAGGTGCACCTACTTAGCTATTATTGATCATATGTAATACAGATTGTGGTTGTTGGCAGCATTTGGCTTCTGTTATTCAACACCATAATACACACAATAACACGGACACACAACACGGCTGTAGGAACTGAAGACACTGTTGCATCTTTTAATAGTTATACTTTAACAACATCAAAACCAGTAG
>JAVSBV010153444.1:0-15126 GCA_033117975.1 Parotocinclus spilosoma
GCTAGTTTGACCACGCTTTTTGACCTCGCAGCGCAACAAAGGAGGTTTTAACCTTTGAAACAACGATCGGAATGAATTTCGAATTTCAATAGCCTGCATATCTTAATAAGTTTACAGAACGCTGAATAAGTTGAGTCATACAGTTTTCATTTAATTACTTTATTTACCATTTAACTGCAATAAATACAAAAATATGTATCATTGTAAAACCGTTCATGTGACTTATGGACACACTGTTATACTGCTGTTAATGTGTGCATCCAACACGCAATGCATACGTGAAAATGTTTCAAATGATATTAATAGCTAACTTTGTAATTTGGAACTCTGCAATACGAACTCTCAACTGTAAAATCTAGCACATGAGCTGGCGATATTCCAAAGTGCACCTTGTGTTTTTGAATGCTTGCCATTAATCTTTCTCAAAATACTCAGTGGGGTTCAGGTAAAGAAAGTGATGAGGAAGGTGGCACAGCTGCACAATCACCACACAACTCCTGAGAGACCTGGTGTGATTCCTGGCCTTGGCTATGTCCAATTTGCATGACCTCCCCGTGCTTTAGTGGGTGTCCACAAGGTACTCCAGTTGTCTCCTACAAAAACACGTGTTAGGTCATTTGATGTCTATAAAGTTCCCCGAAGCGAATGAGTGAGCGAGCATGAGACAAGGTTATAAATTAACGTGAGGACCAGATGTTCGCACAAGAATAGAAAGCTTGTCACTTTATTACCTTGTGGGGACATTTTAGTATTTTCTGCATGTTAGACTGCATGTACATGCAAAACTGCAACTGCAAAAAACAACAAATAAGAAAACACACACTAAATCCCCATAATTAACACAGTAACACAAATAACAATTACACAACATCATTGCTGTTGGGTACATAGGTTAAGGTTAGGGTCGGAACAGGTGTAACATTCATAACAGTACTTTTATATTAATGGAAAGTCCCCACAATGGAGGAAAGACAAACTCATATACCATGTATATATTATGATAGAAATCTCTGACATTTTTTACATTGTAGGACCATCATGTTTGGGGTTAGCATAGACCTTAATTGGCTACAGTAATCATTATGTCAGTAAATGGTCTCCGCAAAAGATAGTGAGACTAACTGTAGCATTAGAGGGTTTTTTTTACAATTGTTTCCATGCTTGTCTCCATACTATGGCAATATTGCCACTTTATATACCCACTGGCAAAAAATAACACACCCAGATAGAAACTCAGCATGTAGTTCTGACTCAGGCAGATAAGTAAATGATTACAGGTGTGGTCTGATTAGACACTAAGTCTTGCCACAAGAAAGCGTTGTCTATAGCAACAAATCCAGATTCTGTTTGGGATCCGACAATGGTTGGGTTCAAGTATGGAGGCCTTGTGGTGAGCGCTTCAGTCCTGTCTTTGTTGTGGAGCAGCACACTTCCCCAAACTGCTGGTGTAATGATCTGGGGAGCCAACAGCTACCACTTACAGATAAGCAATATACACAAGACATCCTGCAGCCACATGTGTTGCAGAACGTCCATCTGGAATTTTTCAGCAGGACATTTTGGTTTGCCAGATCGGCGTTTATGGACCAACTGAGACCCCAGATTTAGCAGTCTATGAGTGTGTGGGATCTACAGGCCCTGCTGCAACATCTGTGGGCAAAAGTGCCACAGGATACTATATCTGTATGCCTTTATGTCTCCAATCCCCAACCATATGTCTTCCTGTATTCAGGCTAGGGTACTACAGCCTCCTTTCAACTGTTTCAAAAAGTTTCCCCCAATAAACATCTTCTTTCGCTTTAATAATTTAACCACTTACATATGTCATCATTACATTCTTCCATAATTCATGAATAAAACCCTCAGTGTTCCACAACAGCACAAGTCTACATTTACAGCACACTATTTTGATCACATTTAGATGCTTTTTTCAAAAGAGTCCACAGAGCACCATGGATGGAAATATGATTTACACTTTTAATTTAAGTTTTTAATTCAATTTTTTGTGTAGCGCTTTTTACAATAAAAATGGTCACAAAGCAGCTTTACATTGATGTATGAACAAGTGTCACAAATTGTCCCTAATAAGCAAGCCAATGGCAACAGTGGCAAGGAAAAAATGAGATTAAGAGGAAGAAACTTTGAGAGGAACCAGACTCAGAAGGGAAACCCATCCTCTTTGGGTAATAAACATTATTAACATTATATATAAAAGATTTTAATATATTAAGTCTATGAAGAGATAGGAGAGGGAGCATCATCGGCATGGCTGATCGTTCCGTCTGATATCATCTCCCATAGCAGGGTCACCATTGACAAAACTTAGGGGATATTTCATTAGGAATTTTTTCATTTTGGAATATCTCATAATTTTGTAAGCAATATGTTTTGAAATACAAAAAGAAAATCTACACTTAAAATACTGTAAGTATGGCAGATTATTCAGATTTTAGCAGAAGGTTTTTCAAATTGATATTTTTTTCTTTGCAGCCTTGTTACCATCTATACAAAAGTGTTGAAAATGTGCAAAATACTGATGTTGTTACAAAAATACAGAACAGATTGTTCTTTGCCATTAGATAACGTTTGGTGTGATGTTGATTAAATTTTATGGCAAATGCAGTGGACAGGAAGGATGGGCCAGGCCAAAAGCAGACTTTTGATAATGGGGGACAGACAAATGTTCCATAGTGAAAATACTGATTTGATATTACATGTATTTGTTATTGATTGTATGTAAAATGTCGAATTAATTATGTTCCAGCACATCTGCTAAAGCCTGGCAGTAGATACACACAGATACACATTCCTATTAAGATTGGTGTGAAACCTTTTTTATACTCCAAGTAGATTAAAAAAAAACCCTCTTTAATATTAAAATTGGTTGTGAAGTATAGGTAATAGTGCTTTTACCCAGAAAAATGCAGCTTCCCTGTTTACGTGAATGTGTTTACAGCCCCCTTTTGCCTGGACCAATATGGCAGACACATTTAAGCTACGAATTGGAGCAACAGGCTGAAATGGGCAACTATACTTCTCGCAAAAATGAGGGGATATTTTAAAATGAATATGAAGTGATTAAAAAGAAGCACTTAAATGTATTTCATAAAATAAGATAATCAGAAAAGCAAATAAAGTCAAAGAAAGTTGTTCTATTATGCAAATGATATGAAAACTCAGTTATAGTGTTTGAGTAGTGAGTGATATATTTACGGGGGTAAAAAGAAGAATGTTCAACTGGACGTGAGTACCCCATGTTAACAATTCAGTTGGGTGTATGGTCACCCAAGAGTGCCAAAACACCCGGACAGTGATGGGGCATGGACAATATCAGATTATTTCGCAGTTCTTGTGGAATCCTCTTCATATTCATTTTAAAATGCTCCCTAATTATTGTGAGCAGTGTGGTGTTTGTGCTTTCACTTGTCCTTAAATGGTTAAAAGTCTAAGAATTTCCACACAGCACCCATGGTGCTTTATTTGTTAATTAAAATGAGCTCTGACTTCAGCGGCCATTTCAACATAACAACATGCTCTGTGGGTTACGGAAGCCCATCTGGGTTTCATTTGAATAGAATTGATAATGTGGGAAACAAGTATTGCAAAACTTCAGAATGGTACGTACACATGGTCATGATATCAATTATGAGAAGAAACCCACCAGATTACAGTTTTTCTTAATTGTTTACACACAAATAGGCTATACTTTTGGATACAATATAAACAGCCAACTGATGTGCTCAGGTGTGTGTATCAAATGTATGAATATAGAAAAAGTGGACATGGTATTGAGACAAGTGTAAAAATGATTTAAAAAAAGACATCATTAAAAAAAGTGTTGTGAGTGGAAAGTCCCCACAAAGATAATCAGACAGATGATGACACAGTGTGTGTGTGTGTGTGTGTGTGTGTGTGTGTGTGTGCGTGCGATCGTCAATGGATTGGCACAATCGGTGTGTCTTATCTAAACCTAAGTAAATATATAAGCAGAAATATAAGAGGAAATGTATGAAAGAAATAAATAGCTGGTATTTTGTAGGTCTACAAACCAAACTCTCTCTGACTGAAGGTCACCTCTGAAATAAAGACACACCTTTGTGAACTGTGAGTAAACATGCCTTTACTTCCAACAAGACAGTCAGAGCCTCTGTCCATCCTCTACAATCAATTCATGACTCAAGAATCAGTCAGGAATAGAGTTCTGAAGATTTATTAATAGTGGTGAGTACACAGTAGTTTGTTTCAAGCCATATGTAAATTCTTTAGGCATAAGTAAATAAAGTGTCAATTTCTTTTTATAATGCAATTAATTTAAATATCTGAAAATCCAAATATCTGAAAAATTTTAATTCAAATATTTGAAAATCCTATAAGGATGTGATACAGGTTTACAAGTTTCAATAAAGCAATTGTGGGCTAAGCATCTTACTCAAGAGTCCAATTGTGGCAGCTTGCCAGTACTAGAGCTTCAGCCCTTGAACATTCCTACCCCTCGCAAAATTCTCTATTTTTAAGCTGTTTTTTTTTCATTTAGACAGTTTAGTCATTTAAAAAAGCCAAAATGCAGCCAATATCAATGGTATATGTTTAGTACGTTTTAGTATGTTTTTCTATAACAATTCTTATGCTCTTATAGTCATTTTTATCTTCTCTTTTTAAATCATTTTTTTCAGCCATGTCTTTTTCATTTTAGTTTGAATCAAATTTGTGATATGCTTTTCATTTATCTCGCTGTTTAATTTGTCATCTTTGTATTTCTCTTACTTGCTGAAGTACTTTGAACAATGCAGTGTATGAAACGTGCGTTATAAATAAACCTAGGGGACCTTTAAATGTCCTTGACCTGCATAAAAATCCAACAGCTGCAGACAACTTAAAAAATATATATCTATACATTGTGTTTCTTTTTTACATTTTAAACATTAATATTTTAATATTTTGGTCCTAAACATACTTAAAAATAAAATAAAATAGATCAATAAAAACGTGATTAAATAAAGTTTAGAGGATAAAATGGCAATGCTACTTTTATTCATACCTATAAAACTGTATGTTATTAGCAATATATAATCATTAACATTATCATTATTACCAAAACAACCTATGCTTTTAGTAGGAAATTATTCAAATGTAATGTATATATGTTTAGTGATATTTTGGAAAGGGATATTTTGATGTTTGGATAATTTAATCATGTATTTCTCTGTCAAGCCAATTACAGTTTTAAGTCAAGTCAGATTTACTTCTATTGCACTTTGTACAATGGAGCATTGTCTCAAAGAACCTTTACAACATTGTATTACCTTATAAGGTCAGGCCGAAATTAAGCAAGCCAAGGGTGACAGTGGAAAAGAAAAACTCCCTGAATGTTTTAAACATATTATAAAGTCTCACAGTACATTTTTCCCCGTCAGTAAGTGTTTTGTGGGTGAAAAGAATTCTTTTACAATTACGAGCGAGTTTATTTACGAAAGGTTTCAGGAAACAGTGGTAAAGTCACTGTCGTGTTCTCAGGTACGAGCTACAGGTTACGAAGGAAAACCCATCCCAAATTCTAGATGTTAATTGAATAATGAAGTTGTAGTCATAGTAAAATTAAGTAAATATCACAATTTGAATTAATAATAAAATTCAAATTAGTAATATATTTTAAATTTAATAATACAATTTAAATTAGTAATAAAATGTAAATTAAATAACAAAATAGATCTAAGATAATGAGTCCTCTGCGGTAACTTATTGAAAGCACATCGTCTCCTAATAACTAAATGATGGAGGGAGTTACTGCACTCTGGTGGGACTGGTTATTGTTGATGAAGACCAGGTGAGGTGGAGGAACATCTAAGTGTGTGGTGCTGAAACTTTATTTTGTTGTAACGTTACTTAACACAGTAACGGATATGCCCAATGGGATTGCTTATTTAGAATAAGCATGTAATGCCTTCGTGTAGCCACAAGATGGGGGTGTTCCATTAACAATATACACTACTATCAGAATCAACTACAGTAATCCATGGTTTAGCGAAATAAATATACATTACATTTACAGTCAGTATATTATGCATATATATGCATTAACTAAGCGAATCTATTTACAATAACAATATTATGGCAACCGGTATCCTTCTGGTGCCCTGTGTCCCCGTATGAGGACATTGTATTTGGGGGGGTGTTGCCCTTATACTCAATTCTATGGACTTGTTAGTTCTAATTTTATGCAAATCCAGCCCAGAAGATCTCAGGAGTTGCTTACAAGAAGTGGATCTCATCTCAGCCATTGCTTTTACTTCTAGGTGAAAAAAATGCATCAGAATAGAAATCACAGTTTGAAAATGTACAAAGTTCTTTGTTGCTTGAGTGATTTTATAAATTGTATTAGCTGTAAATGTTCAGGAAAGTGTAAGGTAGAGTAGGTACAAGTAGAGTAATGAGCATCTGTACAAATTCCAATTAAGAAAAAGGTTAGGAAGAAAAGTAACTTAGTGCAGAGTCATAAAATGATGGAAACGCATAAACAGAATTGGACTAATTATAGTTATTATAAAACAACTTCACATTAAACCAGTGACGTTATGTTCTTCTGGGACTTACCAACTAAATACAGTGATTTCCATCGAACAACAAGTGGACTACAGTTATAAAGCAAACAATTAATTTTTTTTATCTGCAATTTTTTAACAACAGATAGACAACCACAAATCTTGATTCGTAAAAAGTAAACTCTGCCATTGCTTGGTATGCAGTGGGGTTGAATCGTTGACGTTCATGATGCATACAGATCTTTAATGCTGTGTTACTGACCTGACAAAGCGATAGTTAGACATTGTTGAACAACGAGAATACTTTAACAAAATATAATCAAGTGACACAGGGATCAAGCCAAAGTTCTCTAAAGAGAATAGAGAAGTGAGAAGAGAAGAATTCTGAATTGAATTACCTTGCATTATGCATTGTGTGGGTGCTGTAACAAACATCTTTCGTTGTACTTCTATAAATTACATATCTATTCATATCCAGTCAGCATATGCTGTACAAGCAGATGGTGTGTTCTGTCACTTATGTAAATACAGTCTTGTGCAAAGTATGGACAGCCCCGTGACAAGCAGTTAACACAGCCTTGTAAGGGAACAATAGAAGTCTAAGATATTTCTGTGGTTTGATGAACTATGACCAAGTGTGAGACGTGACAAAAAAAGCGTTTTCCACCTAGAAAGGTGCCTAAACATAAAGTCATGTAAAATGTATTTTTATAGCGCATTTTACAATGGAGCACCGTCTCAAAGCAGCTTTACAATATTATATTATCATAAAAGGCCAATCCCAAATTGAGTAAGCCTACAGTGACAGTGGAAAGGAAAAATTCCCTGAATATAAAAGGAAGAAACCTTGGGAGGACCAAGACTCAAAAAGGGTCTTGGGTGGCCTAGATGTTAATTGAACTTAGTTGTATTAATAGTAAAAATTAAGTAAATAATACAATTAAAATCAACAATAAAATGAATTATATAAATAAATAAATATATATATATATATATATTAATATAATATAAATATAATATATATAATAAATATATAAAATTAGTAATACAATTTAAATTAAATAACAAAATAGATTTAAAATAATGAGCCCTTAGTAGTAAATTATTGGAGGCACATCGTCCCCTGATGTCCAAATGATGGAGGGTGTTCCCGCACTCTGGTGAGGCTGGGTTCTATTGATGAAGACCAGTAGAGTGATTCTGAGATGGAGGAACATCTAAGTGTGTGGTGCTGGAACTGGTTCTGGAACATCAGGTGTGAGAGAAAAGAGAAAATGTAGTTACTCATTGGTAGAGAGCACATGGTCTATTAACAATCACTGTTGCCAGGTGCAGCATGAAACTCCAGCAGCACTAATTATAACAGCATAGCTAGAAGGGGAAGAACCAGAAGGTAACAGCCAAGAGGCAACAGCTAACCCTAGCCATGTATCATAGTCTAAATCTAACTTAAAGCCTGAGTAAATAAGAATGCCTTTAGCCTAGACGTAAAAACTTTGGCGAGTGTCTGAATCTTGAACTAAATATAGAGAGTTTATTCTATAGCCGGGGCCAAGTATAAGAAAGTGACTTTTTTAATTCTAGGAACTGAAAGAAGTCCTGAACCTTGTGAACAAACTAAACGAGCTGTATAAAGATACAGTCCTTTTAATTCCCACAAATTATAGTACAAGTACAAAATGATCTGTGGGGCCTCACAGTTCTGCACAATGTGCACATGCACAGGGATGCAAAGGGATGCACCCAGAGCTTGTGTCTATCTTTGCTAGGTACTAAGGTCACCATACTGTATGTGTATTGGGTTGATCCTAGAGTAAAAATTCCAATAAACGTAAATAGCTAAGAAATAAAATCTGCATACAAATCAGAGCTCAGTCCTTAGGAGGATACTCGTCTTTGTAACATTTAAGTTTAACATGTAGTAGAGTTTGTTAGGCTGATGAAAGTAATGTAAACTTACCAAAAATGCGCTTGCCTTTATGGATAGAGTTAGTTTCTGGTTTCGGTTTCATTTACATATCAAATTTGCACTTGGAGCTGACGTCAGGTTGTCTTAGGGTTGAAATATGAAACGCAGCCCACAGGCAGTCATTTAAGACAGTGTCTCTGTCCGGATGCACGATTAGTGGTCAATAATAACTCGTAGCTCAGGCTTTGCATTTGTGGACGTCACTCAGAATCCGTTTTGATTACACTGTAGTGGACATAGTGGAGGAAAAAATGCAGACAAGTGCCGGAGTCAGCAGGCGTCTGCTTTCTGTAGTGTGCATTACTGAAGAGGAAACTTAGCCTTCTGATGTTGAGCATTTTCTACAAAAAAGTACAGTTAACATGTAAAACTCAATAATTCTGTCACAAAAGTGTCGGAGCTAATTCATTTTTCTTAAAGGGAACAAGTGAAAGTGAGAGAGGGACTTAATAAATACTGTTTAGTATCTACCATATTGCTCCACCTTTTAGATGCAAAATCAGAAACAGCAGCTTTTCTTTTGCACAGTTTGTGTTAGTCATCCTTCATCAGTGCTCAGGACGCTGCCTACAGGATGCTGGGGCTGGACATTTTTGGATGGTGTACTGTTTTCAGTGGTTTAAAAGTCCAGCAGCACTGTTGTGTCTGATCCACTCATACCAACAAAATACACTAACACACAACCATCACATCAGTGACAGTGCAGTACTTAGAATTATCCACTTCCTGAGTAGTACCTGATCTGTGCTGGTCCTGTGGTCGTCTTGACCGTTAGAGAACAGAGTAAAGGGAATTATAAAGTATGTCAAGAAACCTGTAATTAAGGAACTACAGAACTCATAACAATGGGCAATAAGTGTAAAAACAAGGAGGTGTACCTAATAAAGTGATCTGTGAGTATGTTTGATAAGTTTTTAAATACAATAATATGCGGGTTTTGCACTTTTCATTCTCTAGTTTAATTATTTTTTGTTTTAAGCATGTTTTGAAAGCAATTTTTATGTATTTATGTCATTTAGCAGACGCCCTTATTCAGTGCAACTTACAATTCATACAGTCTTACAATCCAAGCAACTGTGATTTAAGGGCCTTGCTCAGGGACCCAACTGTGGTAGTGGTGGGATTTTAACCCTGTACCTTCTGGTCCATAGCCCAGTACCTTAACCACTAGGCCACCACAGCCCCATTATATGCAGTATTTAAATATAAAGTTTATCCAGTATGAATCTAAATGTGTGTTCAGTCATTCTAAGGTTAAGAAATATCCTATCAAACAATGTTTATTTTTTATGGAAAGGCTTAAAACAAGATTAATATGCTTATAGGTTTTGCTGTTTTTTATTAATATGACATGATCTAAAATGAGTATGTTTAAGTCTAGCCACAGCACTTTATATTAACGAATTCAACCGAAATCAATGACATATTAACTAACTTTAAGTTCATAAGATGATTTACAGAAAACAGACCCTTTACTTTGTTTTAAGAAATCCTGCTGAAACAAAATTTCTCACCATATTGGCGGAAGAGTTTGCTTAATTCAAGTACCTTTTTTTAATTTCTTTTTCATGTTTGTTTTAAAGTTACTTTTTGCAGTGCAGTATTGTGCCAAAATCTTAAGGGACCATGAGATTAGATACACCACTGTTTTATTATTGTTTATCAGCTCTAATACTGTATCAGAGTACAACCAGAAAATACAGGAAATTTGCATGTAGTATTATACAACAGAAGAAAGATTTGAAAACAATGCAAGTATTTAGTGTGACTTTTAATTAGACTTGAGCAGAAGCAGCATCTGGCAGCTTCACTGGGTTGCCAAGTTTACCCTTCTATAGTCTGAAGAATCTTGATCAATAATAGTATTTTTGGAAGGGTAACAGACAAGAACATGGAACGAGGTAAAAAGTCTAATGCTATTATGTATTATGAAGTGACTAATCCAATTGTATTTATTTAATAAACCATTTTTGGGTCTGTAACAGTATGTTCCATATGGTTGTCATTATACCATTGGTAAAACAACTGATCTATTTGTGGCCTAAGACCTTAGCACATTTACATTATGGCATTTAGCTGACACCCTTATCCAGAGCGACTTACAACTGATACAGTCTTACAATTCAAGCAGTTGTAGGTTAAGGGTCTTGCTCAAGGACCCAACTGTTGTAGCGGGAGGTGGGATTTGAACCCTGGATCTTCTGGTCCAAAGTCCAGTACCTTAACTGCTAGGCTAACACAGTCCCAGACTTAGCACAGTACTGTAAATATAAGATTACTCGAAATTATAAGTATGGGAAGGCACTATCCGGGGTGTATTTTTGCCTTGCTCTCTCGTACATGCTTATTTGGGGATCTTTCCACTCAGTTGCTCTAGGCTAAAGGTTAAAATGAAAGTTGGCAGGCAGAGCGAGAATTCATTAATTAGTCATAAAGTGTGGAAACAGGCACAGAATCAAAAACAGAAAAGCTTGAATGTAGGATTATTAATGCTTTAGCACTGACACAAAGGATATACAGTCATGTCCACAATTACTGGGTCCTTTGTAAGCTTGATCTCACACTGACAATAAACAAAAGTCCAACATTTATTTAATGTATAGTATATTGGATAAGATATGCCATTGTTTAAGCAACAATAATTCCCATATAATTATTTTTCTTGGGACTGTGGCAGCCAAGCAGTTAAGCCTAGCGGTTAAGGTACTGGACTAAGAACCAGAAGGTCCAGTGACTCACCCACAGTCTAAAGCAGCTTGATTGGGAATGGTGTTTTTTGGAAGGCTAGCAGCCAAGGAACCAATTTTTTTGGAAAAGGTGAAAAGACTAATGTGTGGAAGATAACAAAAATTAAAATTAAGATCAGTAGAAAAAAGTATTATGTAGCGATAAATCCGAGTTTAGACATTTATCATCCACGGTGTGCTATATGTGAGCCTTATACCATTTCCTATACAACAAATCTAATGGTGACCTAAGACTTTTGCACAGTACTGTAAATGTACCCCAGTAAAAAGCAATGCTTTATGAGACTGCAAAGAGAGAGCAAGCAAGCTGAGTCTCTGCTCATTACAGAGTCAGACATGCTTTTATTTACTCTGCTCTTCAGCACCACAGGTTTTCAGTGGGGTTTAGATCAGGACACTGGGATGGTCACGCCAAAAGCCTGATTCTGTGCTTACCAAACCAGTACAGAGTGATCTGAGTAATACAGCTTGGATCACTGTCCTGCTGAAAGGTCCAACCATGAGCCATTAGATATTTATTCAACATCTCCTAGTGCTTTATGTATAATATAAAAATTTCCAAGAACTTAAAAATAACATCCCTGCTGGTAATAGGTATGAAGTCCCCTTGCTGCAACAGACCCATTGTTCTGTCACAGGAACTAGCAACACATAAGACCAAACAAAAATAGTACTTAGAACAAAAGTAATCTGTAATTAGGCAAAGAAAGGAAATTTGCCAAGCGGCATCTGGTTTCAAATCTGAACCGTGGACATAATGACATTTTTATAAAGGATAGATTTGTTTGGCAGATCTGGCAATCCTGTACTTTCCAGTAACTAATCAGGCACTTGGCATATGAGGAATGAGAGACACAGAAACAGCTATCATTTTGCCTGTTAGCGACGTCTGTCATCTTCACACCTTCAGGGCTATTTGTAAATGTGATAAGTGAGGCCATTTATTACTTCTATAAATCAGAGACGTGGGGAAATACAAGCAAACAGGATTTGAGTGCAGATCAATTTGAAATGTAATGGAACGAGGCAGTAAAATTGATTTTATTGCTGTTTGGAAGTGTGTGTTGGGGGACGCGTTTATTTATCGTTGTGTGGACCAAATGCTCCCACAAGGATATTTTAGGAGGACAATTTGCTAGTTACTGCAAGGACTTTTTTTTAACAAAAATCACAAGTTGCATTTGAAAAGACAAAACAGACAAAGGATGCTCAAGTTAACTGAGGTTAAGATAAGGTGTAGCATTAATGAATATAGTGCACAGAATCTTAAGATTACTGTGTGTGTGTGTGTGTGTGTGTGTGTTTACACACACATATAGGTACAAAAATACCTATCACTAACTCATGAATACATGTTTGTGGCATGGTAGTGCAGGTGTTAGCACTGTCACCTCACAACTGCACTGGTATCCAGTTTGATTTTGATTTTGATTTCGATGAGTTTGTGTGGAGTTTGCATGTTCTCCCCACCTCTGAACAGAATTCTCCTGGTTTCTGCTCACATTTTAAATGCATATGATAGATTATTGCAATAAATATCGTCTAGAATAATATTTTAATTGTTGTTTTAATTATTTGCACACTGACATTATCAAGTATGTCACTCGATTAAAAAAAAAAAAAAAAAAAGTAAAATACAGACTTAAAAAAAAAATTGCCCAGGTAAGATAGTCACATTGTACGCTTGCAACTATTGAATACTTTAGACTGAAGATATACACTGTCAAAATACTGTCAATATGTTCAATTTTAAAAAATATTGCTAATAATTTTTCACACATTCCTAATTTGGACAGTGGCATCTGTGAAAACTGCTAAAAATAATTACAGTTAAACCATAGAATTTGAATGAATTGGTTCCAGAAGACAATTCAAAACACAATGAATCCGTTCTTAACCCCAAAATGAATGTTTTTACTCCTATATTCTTATGTAATTAATTATTAAAAGCTTGAATAAAGCAAAGGTAATGCAATACATAAAATCAATACAGACATAAAAGAAGTGAAAGGAAAGTGTAACTTTATAGCCACTGAAGTAAAAGCAGTTTCATAAATCACACCCATAAATTGTTCAAATATTTTATATTTTATTATAATGTAATATTAAAATTATATAATATAATATACATAATATGCCCATGATCACACCTGGACTGGATTTTGTGTATCATCATTTAAAGCCCCATTGAGTGTTCTGTTTAGGGTGCTGATGTTCGAATGTTGGAAGTTTTGCAAAAAAGATTTGGTTCAATGTCTGTTAGATGTCTAAAATGTTTTAGTTAAGAAGCATTCAAAGATTCTTTTCTATTGCCATTTTTGGTGAGTAGCAAAAAAAGAATTTCATTGTACATTGAAATCTGTTTCCTTATTGCTCATATGATAATAAACTTCTGGAATCTTTTACTTGTTACTGTAGCTCCATTTAACATTAAATGAGCTACACATTATCTGAACTTTTTACTATGAAGAGTAGCATTTAGAAAAAAAAATATCATAAACCTTCAGACCAACCACTTTGGGAAGCTGTAAAAGTTGTGTGTTCTAAATTCTGCTTTATCAGCTCTGTGGTTGGATTGTTTTGGAAATGCACTTGCCTGGAAGTGTGAATTACCAGTCACTTTAACTCAATACCCCAGTAGATAATGAATAGATTCAGGTCTAATAGACTGTTCCAGTGTCTCCCTTTGCATTCAGATCTGGTTTACTCCATCTTAAAGAGAGTATTGACTCTCACAGAGTCTCCCTGTGTCTCTTTGTTTTGTTTTTTTCCTTTTCGTCTGTCCTCTCCCCTCGTGCCCTCCTGAATTGATGTTTTGTGTTAAGTAAAGCTGAAGCTACTCATGTTCTCACACTCCATCAATAACGGAATGCATTAAGGATATCTACTGGTTAGAAGAAGCTATTCATTTCCTCCGCCCGTGTCCCAGCAGAGCCACGTTCTCTTCTTTCAGCTCCACTTCTGGACCCGGCGTCAGGGCCCTGAGCCCAATCGATGCCCATCGAGCAGGGACGAAAGACAGTGGAGTGAAGAGTGATGGAGGGACAGCGAGGAAGTCAAAATGACTTTTGTTTCTGAAGGACGGCTTAGAAGGTTGTGTTACCACAGACGATGGCTCAGACTCAATGGAGACTGCAAGAGATGGAGAAATGGGAGAAAGATCTACTCACGTGCCTTCATCCTCCAACGTCTCTGTGATTGAGACGTCCATAAATAGTGCAGCACATGGTAAAGGACTTAAACTCAAACTATATCCCAACCACCAGTGAATTGTATGAGGTAGATCATCCAGTAAGATCATCTAAAAATTTATAAAAAGTTCTATATGAGGGAAATTGAGGGAACTCTGATCTCAAAGGGAATCAACACATTGTATACATTGTACACATAATATAGTTTAAATTATTTATGTTTTATTATTGTTTCATTAATAAAACATACTGTTTCATTCAAATAAATAATTTGATAATAATTGTTAATCTAATATACTCAATTAACATCTAGGCCACCCATGGAGGATGGGTCCCTTTTTGAGCCTTGGTCCTCCCAAAGTTTTTATTTAACAATTTAACAGAGCTTTAAGGACGAGTGGAAGGATTTCGTGTTGAGCTTTGCGATACTGATACATGACATTTAGCTGAACTGAGTAGTTAATTACGATCTCCTAATCTTCTTATGATAATATTTTGTGCATACCTGTTTTAAAAAGTAGCCTTACACCAATTCAATTCAATTCAGTTTTATTTATATAGCGCCTTTTACAATAGAGTATTGTCTCAAAGCAGCTTCACAACATTACGCTTTCCTAAAAAGGCCAATCCCAAGTTGAGCAAGCCTAGGGCGACAGTGGCAAGGAAAAACTCCCTAAAAT
>JAVSBV010153452.1:0-15125 GCA_033117975.1 Parotocinclus spilosoma
GTCCCGTCTTCTAACATAGGGCATGTTCGTTTAATCGGACCAGCCGGTTATTAGGACCAAAACGATCCCGTCCCGATTATCGACTGTAATTACAGAGCTAGCTGTGCAAATATAACCTCGCACATGAGGAATCAGGTCCGATGTCACCGCCTGTAGGTTGGTAGGTTCTCCACATACCCGACTCTGTCGCTGTGTAGAAATGGGTGTGAAAATAACGAGTGTAAATGCAGTAATGTGATCTGTGAGCTTGTTGCGCTGTGCGTGTATCAGAACGCACCCGAATATCAAACCTCTCTCTTTTTCTCTTTTCTCTTTCTCTTGTTTTTTTTCTCTCCAGCGTCTCATTACTACAAATACAAGCAGCAGTTCATCTTCCCCGGTAAGTGCCTCCTAATTGGCTGCTCCCCTTACCCATAATGCAACGCGACAGGCCGCGGGCAGCTCTTTTGATGCCATTTCGTGTCGACGCACCTGGGCTCGCTGGGTTTCACTCGCCGCTCTGAAGCGCCTAATGAAGGGCCTCGTACGGGCTCGCTCTGTTCCTCCCAAACAAGCGCGGGAACAAGCAAGGGGTTTGGGAACGGGAAACCTTCGCCGTTAGAGACGTTTTGATGAGCGTCGCGGTGGCGGCGGTAGTGTTACGGGTGGACCGAGGGGAGGTTCCGGATTAGGGTCAGGTGAGAGTCCTGATAAGGACAAAGCGCGTGCCTAATTCTGCACTTCTGTCTTGAATGTGTAGATGTTACCCCGGAGGTTCCTAACAGGGCTCCTCAGGTGATCTTACACCCCGTTCTGTCCGAGCCTGGGTAAGTGTGAGAGTGTGACGTGTTAATATTGTGAATGCACTGTAAAATATAAAGTTTAAAAAAAGTTGATCCCCTAATCCTAATCCGTTTAAGAATGTATTGTGTTGGGAATGATTTGTATGGTTTATGGATCCCCATAGATCTAAACAGAAGGGGTGTGATCCGGGTGTGGGGGTGTCCCAGGATCGAACCCTTTCAGGGGCCGTGACTGCCCTCCAGGACTTTTTGGGACCTAGGAAAAAAAGTCTAACTTTTGTCCTTTGAAAGTTCTCTGTTTGCGTGTGAGATTAAGCAGCTTAACGATGCTTGTGAACAAACGAAGCTCCAGCGCAAACACTAATCTAATCTAACTTCTCTATCCTACCCACGTTCTCCGGGGATGCCACCAGACCCTCTCACGCCCCTGACCGATAAACTGGCTCCAAAGGTGAAAAAAAGAAATGCTCGAACTCAGGCTTAACGACGGAATCGATTTTCCCTTGCTTTGTTCTCACAGTAACAAGGGCAATCCTCAGCTCCAGATCGAGGTGGAACCTACGTCAGATGTGAGTGCCCGAATACGAGCGGCAGCCCCCCGTGCCAACCTCGTTGGCCGCGACCCCGTCACTCTTCCTTCCCTTTTTATTTCAGAACGAGGACGGGAACCACGAGGACTCGGCCGACGAGTTTGAGGAGATGAACCTGTCGCTGCTGTCGGCCCGTAACTTCCCGCGCAAGGCCAGCCAGACGAGCATCTTCCTGCAGGAATGGGACATCCCGCTGGAGCAGCTGGAGATCGGAGAGCTGATCGGCAAGGGCCGCTTCGGCCAGGTGTACCACGGGCGCTGGCACGGCGAGGTGGCCATCCGCCTGATCGACATCGAGAGGGACAACGAGGAGCAGCTCAAGGCCTTTAAACGCGAAGTGATGGCGTACCGGAACACGCGCCACGAAAACGTCGTGCTCTTCATGGGCGCCTGCATGAGCCCGCCTCACCTGGCCATCATTACCAGGTACACCAGGACAGCATTTTATGAGCGGAATGTTCTCAGGAATGCCACTTCTTCTTCTCCGTCTTCTAGGAGATCCACCTGATCATGATCTTCTACATTTTTAGAATTGAAATTCTGAGAGGCGCTGACATGTCCTGCATGCTCTCTGTTCTAGTTTGTGCAAGGGAAGGACTCTTTATGCGGTAATAAGAGACGCTAAAGTCATCCTGGATGTCAACAAGACCAGGCAGATCGCTCAGGAGATGGTTAAGGTACGATCTTTGTCTTAATACCAAACGGTTTGAATCTGCTTCAGGTTTATACCTGTTCAATCCACCTTCCACACGGACAGCTTAGCATATTTTCCTTTCTGCTCCTGAGTTCTCGGTGCTGTGAGGCTGGTGCACGATTGGTTCTTAATCTCCTGTCCATGTTCTTGAAAGTCATTTTGATAATAAAGTGCTTCTAACGTGTGTGTTCCGTGTTCAGGGCATGGGCTATCTGCATGCCAAAGGGATTCTCCATAAGGATATGAAGTCCAAGAACGTCTTCTATGATAACGGGAAAGTGGTCATCACCGACTTTGGACTTTTTACCATATCTGGTGTCCTACAGGCAGGCAGGTAGGTTAAAACAGGGTGTAATCCTTATTTAATCCGACATGTGATTGTTTGATTACTCATTTCATATATCCATATATATATAGATATAATATGACGTTTAGTTTTATCTTTAGTTTAGGAAAGTCATGAATTTTTCTGGTGAGAAACCATAATCTAAATACATCAAAATAAAAATAATGGAATGTAATTCCAGTCTGTCCAAACCCTGCTGACGTGTGCCACCAAAAGTATGTGGACATTGGAGTAGGTGTCTGAGCATCCTGTTGAACCTGATCAATGTACGGCACACATCCTGTACTCACACAATCGGTTTACAGGCACAGCCAGAGGCCCCGGGGCATGGCCGTTGGTACACCAAAACGTTTAATCTGTCAGACAGAGCATGCCGATGTTTTTAAGGAAAGCCTGAAGCGCTGCGGCTCTTAATAAGAAGGAGACACTTACATAAGCTCAAACCCGTCCTTCATCGACCCTCTGCTCCACCCGCTACGAGAGGAGATACGACGGCTCCTCATTCTGTACGGGGTAACAGCGCTCGGGTCGGGGCCTGTAGTTTGGAGGAAGATACCAAAATCAGCGTTGTTTCTGAAACCTCAAAACCCCAAGTTCCAGCTGAGCAATAATAATCATTATCCATTTAAAACGTATCTTTTAAAAAACTAATCACCAAAAAAGACCAGATATGTGAACATACCAAATCTCCGTACATGCAAGACGTCCACGAGTCTAAAAAAACGAACATGAATGATCATTTAATCTGGTTTGATTTGATCCTGGACGATAACTCTCTGTGCAGCAGGAGGGAGGATGAGTTGAGGATCCCGAGCGGTTGGTTATGTCACCTCGCCCCCGAGATCATCCATCAGCTCTCCCCGGACACGGCGGAGGACCAGCTGCCCTTCTCCAAGCAGTCAGACGTCTTTGCGTTCGGGTGGGTTCACCTCCACCTCCACAAAGGCACTTTATTAGGAACACCTCAATGATCTGCAGGTAATGCTCAGATGCTGATCTCCTCGGGGGGGGGGGGGGATGCCTCGTTCATAAACATGACCTCGCCAGAGGTGGGATACAAACTTCTTGGCATAAGGAGCCAGTAATCTCGGACCTGAGCCAATCTGATTCCCCCAGGTGCTTTAGTGTAAGAGCTTTAAAGTTTTATTTCTAAATCTCCTCGAATCGAGACGGTTCTGGACCTGAATCTGGCCGTGAGTTCAGCTCAGTATGAAGCTGTGAGACGTGAACCATGTGGTCCGTCCCCTGGGGTACTAGCTCAGGGTTCTCAGGCGTCCCGTTTGGATCTTGTACCGGGCGTATCCAGCTTTGCTGCTGCATCGATTTCCTTCTCCGATTCTTTAATCTGAGCAAATAAAGCTCCCTCGCCGCTGTGATCCGGCACCAGCCAGAGCGAGGCGTGAACGCAGGCTCTCACACACAATTAACTAAGTAAACCCCAGAGGGGGGTATTTATTTAAGGAGGGCAAGTGAACGAGCTGCGTTAACCGTTTACGGTCCGGCGACGGAGAGCTGCTGGGGTTTAAGGGATTCGGTGAAAGCAGGACCTGTTCTGAAACGTTCCCCCCGAAAAACAAGGCTCGATTTTCCAAACAAAGAGGCGCAAACGAATGAAAACGGCGACTTGTTCACGTGCACCCGGGCGCGCTTGATATTAGGAGGCGTTTAGACGTTGGTAATGTAGCAATGATTGTTAGTTCCGGGGGTTTAAAGCACGCGGAGCAGAGGGAGAATTACAGCCTCATAAATATTCAGAAGCTAAACCTCTGAATTATGTATAGAGCGTGTTTGCCCTCTATGGCTTTAGTTCCAGCTCCACATAAAAATGATAGAGTTAAGGATTTAACGCAGCCGGACTCCGACCTGACCGCAGGCGCTTTCTGTGTGGGCGTACCGGCGGATAAAGTGGACGGATGGACGGAGAGACACTTCTTACCGCCTCTTAACACAACGCCGTGCAGCTCCCTCAGCTTTTTTGTTCCTATATATCTCATAACTGCGTAGTTTGATCCTGCATTCTGATTTACAGCCCCATAAGCGAAATAAAGTTCAGCGGAATGTTCCATTGCAAGCATTAGGGGGCGTGATTATGTAAAACACGTGGCATTATTTAAAGCTCGAAACGGGTCATACCAAAAAAAGTGCTGGTTAGACAAAATGCGGTGTTTGTTTCATCGCGGTATTTTGGTCGGTTCGTGAAGAACCCAGGGAGCTGTGCCGTGTCTGATAGTGCGTGAGAATTGTGTGAGATTTGTGACACTCCACTCATAGTGCTTCATGTTCGCGTGATGAGGCGTGCCGTAAGTATTAGGACGGATTTGGTTTCCGGCGGTTGCACTCGATCTACCGAGCACCGGTTTGTTTTTTCGAATCCCGCAGGAGAGGGTTCGTTAGTTCGACGGCGACACTTGACTCGCTGAGTTTTAATTAGAAGTAATTAAACCTTAATTGCGCTAAAACAAATCTCGACATGATTCTGCCCGTATTTATCACAAGTGCCGTTTGGACTACTTAATCATTTATTAGGAGGAAGGATCCTAGGGTCTGATGAAGAGTCCCAGAGTGAAAAACATGTACTGCTCTGAACCAAACCAACGTCTCACACAAACGAGCTGATGTTTCAGTAAATTAGGGAATGTTGCATTCTGAAATATCCCCTCGTTTTTTGTGAGCAGCACCAGGCTCATTAACGAACGTTTAACGAGTTTCCGGTCTGTTAAAGGCAGGCTGTAACGAGGCTCCGGTTCTGTGTTTCAGTACGATCTGGTACGAGCTGCATGCACGGGAGTGGCCTTTTAAAAACCAGCCGGCTGAGGTGATCATATGGCAGGTGGGCACCGGCATGAGGCCCAACCTCACCCAGATTGGCATGGGCAAGGAGATATTGGTGAGTGACGCAAAGGCAAAACACACCAGAAGATAAAAAAACGGAAAAAACGCATAATTATTGTACTTAAATTTCTTTCGAAGTGAAATTTTAGTTTATAAACACCACTATCGGGCACAGAGTTGGTCTGTATTTATTTTAGCCACACCCATCTGTCTCATGGGCACACCGGGAACAAACAAACAAACAAAAAGATATATTTATATAGACCTGTGTCGATTCCTGGTCCGTTTGGGCATCACACATACAGGGCACGGGCACCTCTTGTGGGTCCTGAGATAGACTGGCACTGGGTCCAGTGTATTCCAATGGCCGTACCCGTTTAACACTGGCACAGGCTCCTTTAGGCTCCTGTGTGTTCCTAATCGTAAAGTTGACGTAGGTTTACTCTTTTCTTCTCAGGACATTTTGATGTTCTGCTGGGCCCACGAGCCCGAGGAGCGACCCAGCTTCTCCAAACTGATGGACTTGCTGGAGAAACTGCCCAAACGCAACCGACGCCTCTCGCATCCCGGCCACTTCTGGAAATCAGCTGAGTATGTCAAATGAGATAAGCTCTCAAAAAAAACCCCCAAACAAACAAAAAAAGAATAAGAATAATACTGTAAAAAAAAAAAACATTCACAATGAAAAGTACCCAGAAGTGGTGGAGAAGTTTTTAAGCGTGATTTGAAACGGCAGGTGGAAGGGATTGATGGTCTGGTGAAGTTCCTATCGATCGGCTCGTTTGGTTTTCTGTTCGGTGTTCGATCGAGTACGGATGATGGACGGTTTCTTTCTTTTCCTCTCCGTTTCTTTTTGTTTGTACTTTTTGTTCGGGGGTTTTTAGTCCTGGTTTGTTGGATCTGTTTTGAGTTTGATCTACGATTCCTTTCTCAATGTTATCTCTCTTGATTACGTGCCATGTCATTCTGTACGGCCTGCATTTACGACATGAACAAATGCAAACTGTGTTGATTCTCCGTGTGTCTGTATGTATTTATTTATTTGTTTTATTTGGGTTTTTTTCTGAAGACGTCCAAGTCTCGGACTGAATGTATTTTTCATTTTTGTGGATTTGTTCTTTCGAAATTTATTTATTTATGTATTTATTTCTTTTTGTGTGTCGTTCCAGAGAAGGTTAAACTTCAGAGTTGTGTGTGTGTGTGTGTGTGTGTGTGTGTGTTGGGCGTGTGTTAGGCTTTCTAACATTTTAGTAATCCAGACGAGAACCCTTCTCGTTTTGCCCTTTTCAGATTTGCTCGTAGGCGTCACTCCTGACTGCCGCCGAGCCTGAGAGGAAAGAAAGAAAAAAAGTGAAAGTTGCATTTCTATAAATAAACAAAACGACGTTCCAGTTGTACAGGCTCCGCCCGCTGCACTCTCCCCATCGCCTGTAAATGACAGAACGCAGACCGCTGCATGTGCAAAATCGCTACAGGAACCCATTCCATGTTCCGCTCTTGATGTTTCACCGTGGCACAATCGCTAACCCGCTTTAGCCATCACGGCGCCACACGGTGGGCTCAGACAATCCGTTCAGAACCGGTTCGGGAGCGCTTCTAGATCTGCCGCTGCTGTTATCCAAGTCCCTTGGGATCACCGGGGTCGTTTCGTGGGTCATTTCTATCTGTACAGCTTCGACGTTTTAACTGCATGACCCCCGACGAAAAAAAAAGAGGACGGAACCCGAAAGCGTTCCGCCCCGCGTCTGTGATTTATAATAGTGTGTGCTTCTTATACAGACTGACCACGCCCCTGATCCGAGTATAACGAGTCACGACATCGTTATGATTTATTTATCTTATCCACTCACAGTCAATCCTATCAGGATGGCTTGGGGGGGGCGTGGCACTCTTTAAACCAGCCTGCTGACCTCAGTTCAAATCAGTAGCTGTAAATGATTTACTCTCATTGATCCAGCAGTTCCATCCCACGACCCTCCTTTATTTCTTTTTCTTTTTGGTATTCATTCCTGATTCCTATTCCATTGAGCTGATTCTTTTGGAAGTGTGTGCGCGTGCGTGTGTGTGTGTGTGTGTGTGTGTCCCTGTTCTTTAGGTTGTAGGTGTGTAACTGCTTGTATTGACAGATGCCTTATGGTGCACAGCTTAGTGACTGCGATATATTCATCACGAGCTCTTTCTTTGCACTCATCCTTTATGAAATACCACAATAAAAATGGTTCATTTTGGAATTTCGTTCTTTTTTCCAGTCCTTTCTTTTATCCTGTCCCTTCCTTGGTTGCCATGTTTATCATTTTGTGTTCGGTATCCTGTATCGGGCCTTTTTGGAGGGTTCTGACCGACCAAAGTACGGGATGTTCGGGTCCCTTAAAGCTTCTGTTTGAACTGAACGACTCCTCTGAAACCCTGCACTTGTTTTACTATGATAGAGTGAATTAGCCGAATGATTAGCTAACGACACGCCACAGTCACAGGACGGTCCATCGTCTCTGAGACATGTGGACAAATGTGCATATTAAAGGTAAGAGAAGCTCATAAACCGAAAACAGAAAACAAATGAGGTTAATAAGGGTTCGGTCATCGGGTTTAAACCCTTATATAGCCACCGCGTTCTTACTGGCTGATCTGCGTTAAAACATTACAATATTACCTCGATATTTAGGCAGGTAGGCTACAGCTCGAAGTTTTACTCGTACAGCTACGAAGTCCATCTCCTATCATACTAATTAGCCGCGCATTTCATCGTTAAACTGCGTCATTAATTACAGTTTGCTCTGGTCCCATTGTTCCAATCACGGTTCCATCCTGTAATTATTTATGAACTGGAATCTTTTTTTTTACGCATTTAATAATAGAATAAAACAACCATTTGGCTTAATTTACATTTACAGTGTTGTTAATGCACAGTCCCTCTCTCTCACGGCCTCAATCATCAGTTCTAAACGCTTTATTAGTCCTGAACTCTGGGCAGAATTCAGACGGGACAGGACAGAAAAAAAATGTGAGAGCAAAGGAGATCCAGAGAACCTAGTTAACTAAAAATATATACAAAAAATAGTATAATCTGCCATTTATTTATTGAGGGAAATAATCCAACACTGAATAATCCATCTCTGATCAAAAAGGATGTGTGAATCTGTGAAACCTGGTGTCGGTAGGATCCGGTTTAGGCCTTTTTATAAAAATTTTAAAAAATGACATGATTTTTAAACGATCTGTGCGTGAAATAAATGTGAGGAGAAAGTGGGTCAAGGAGCGAGAGAACGAAGCGAAGGAAGAGAATAAGGTCGAGTCAAAGTCCGGACCTTAAAAGCCTCCGAGCCGACGTGCAGGAAGGTTCACATACTTTTACCACTCACCGATGTTCCATACCGGATCGTTTCCCTCAGTAAATAAACGGAGTTTAATAAAGGAGTTTTGGCGATGTGGAAACCGTCTGATGTTTACATTTCTGCAGAACATAACGACGTCGCGTCTGGAATGGGATGTGGAGACGGATGGAGATCATAACGAGCCCTTATTAGATCCGAGCACAGCTCGTAATGTAGCAGGGTTTGTGTTCTGTAAGCAACCGCTTTAGAGAGATTTACAAATAATCCAATCTTAGCAGAAACTATCGGGCAGGGGTCGCTCTTACCGACGGGGGGCACTGAATCAAACCACTCTGAGAGCTGGATGCAAATTAAAACCAATCTAAAGTACCTGTAGAAACCTGGAGAGGCTGGACCAACCAACATCCAACACATTTAAGTTTAAAGGTGTCACTAGGACTCGGTTCTGGGTTTCCAAACTGCTTCTAAACACTTTAAAAGCTGCCACATGGCTCGGCTCCGTGCTTAGAGCCGGACGACCTGGGTTCGAATCCCGGGTGGATCAGGGTTGGTTGGTTTTTATCTGGGTCCGTGTGAACCAGTGCTTTTCTCTCTCTCTCCGTTCTGTGAGCTGCAGCTTTTAAAACGTCTCTCTGTTTTATTTTATAAGTGTGAGCCTTTTAGCTCAACGCCGAGCCACGAATGACTAGTCTGCGAGACGTACAGGTGTCCCTGAAGCGCGTGGGCTTTTCTTTAACATCCTAAAAGCACCTCCACGCTTTTCCCAAGGTATTACTCATTATTTAAACTGCAGAGACGGAGGGAGAAAGACGAGGCAGTGAGAGAGAGCGGAAGGTTAGAGGAATCCGTGACGGTGGATCGGCGCTGAATTCGCTTTTTCCCGCTGACGTTGTACTTCTGCATCACCTCAGTCTGACTTGGAACAGTTTTACAAGGCAGGCCTTCCCTAAATATTCGCAGCACACGTACCGGGTATTGTGTAGCCAGAGAAGAAACACAACACTGCACACGTAACCCCAGTGCAGGTTACTGATGATAGAATGATGGATCTGCTCCTGTGGCTCAGAGGTAAGAGGGTTTAAAAGCCTGCTACAATCCACCAGCTGGGCAACACGATTGCTTTCATGAAGCTGTACCACTGCACCGCTCTAGAATCAGAACCTTGTTTCGTCTGGAAGCAGACCTGATTTAGTTCCTTAACCCACGTCTCTATCTGTTTTCCTTGCTTTCGCAGGCTGTAGCAGTAACGGACTCCCTCCATTCCCTCCTCATCCGACGTCACACGCCCGGAAACCCCCTCTTTGACTTCCTCCTACGAACGTCGTCCTGGGGTGGGAGGCCGAGGGAGGGGCGGGTGATCGCGTAACGTAACGTTAGCACGTCTAAGCACGTTGGATGCAAACCCAAGACTGGATGACCCGGCAGGATCTGGAACGCTGATTCGATTCCGTTTAACATCATTTTCTTTTTTTCCTCACCTTTCCGGGATGTGCGCCGTCACCCCACATCACGTCTTTTTAGGATATACAGTGTGAAGGTTTAATAACAAAGGTACCACTGGGCTGCCCCGGGCACCGCAGACCCAAAACACACATTGTCTTGGCTCCAAATTGCTCGTCCCGGGCATTATGAGTGTGTGGTGGGGTGATTAGATAGTAGTGATCCCACCACAAAAGGATTATTTGAAGACGAAAAGAAGTGTGTGGAGCATAAACGTAATTACATTTTCTAATCTTGAAAAGGTAAAAAGGTGACGGACGATAAGAATCCCAGTGCAGTCAATCTCGAGGGGTTTTGCTGTAAGAAAATTGTAATCAATACCTAATAATCTTATATCCTATCATCATGTTATTCCTGCTGAACAGATTCTGGATTCTTTTTCTCCTTTGCACACAAAACTTTTGAGTTTCATTGATCGAAACAAATGGTTGTGGGTAGCAGGTGGAACGAAGGATGCAGTTAAGTGCGAATGAAACACCCCCGTCCCCCCTCAGCGCTTGTGTGTGTGTGTGTGTGTGTGTGGGGCTGAATGAATGCATGGTAACACCAGACTAAACATGCCTTCAGCATGCTGATCTGAAACGTCTCATCCTAAATTCCTATAAACAAGACATTATTTATCACGGCGTCTCCCAGCAGGGGCTCATTATATCCACCCGAGAACAGGCTGACTTTAGAACGCCCCGTGTTCTCGGCACGAATATTAAGAGCGACCCTGCTCAGAGCTATGCACTCGTGCAACATTTCCTGTGTCGCCGAACGTTTTGCGTCTTCATGAATGATAATTAACTAATATTTGAGATTCCTGGGATGGGCCTGCTGCCTTGTGCCCTGTTAATGATGTGCGTCTCGTATCAGGGGTCGTTGAGAAAGGTAACACACGCTCCCTGGCTGTCTTTAGGAGCTCAGCTGGTACAAACGAACGGGTTAAACCTCTGGTTTCGGATGTGGACGCCTTTATGGTTTGACTGGAATCAGTCGGTGCTCAAAGGGCTGCAGGACAGCGACCGTTCCAACCATCAGCAAAACCAGCCGTTCGCTTAATGACCGAATTGTGTCATGTCACGGCCCAAGCCCAAGACCCTCACCCACAGATTGGTGCTGATACTGAGCTTAAAACGGAAAGTATAACTGACAGCTCCAATGCTCACTAGTTACTGTAAAGCTTTTTCTAACGTGTGAGAGGGTTAAGGAAGGCTGGAGAAATAGATTTGATTTTTTTATTGTTTGGTAAGGTGGCCAGAAGGATTTTGGGAAGATTTGAAGGCTGAGCGACTGGATGTCTAGGTGTTTAGTGAGTTCTGAACCATCTAGAGCTTTGGGAATGGCTGTAGATTGTGAGACAGGATACGGTGGAGATGAATTAAAACCAACGTGGATGAGTTCTGTCACTGTGCTTCCTATCAGCGACTTTCAGACAGGGGGGGGTTTAAGAGTTTTAAACGCTATACAACACGGAGAAATTGAAGTTTATACTTAAAACGGCAAAAACGTATCCGAGCACAGGGTTATGAACTACATTAGTTGGTCCGTGTAAGACGTTTTATGTTTATTCCAAGCCTTATTTTGTGAATGTGCACATTTTTTTAGGCATATACGAATATAATAGGTAAGCACAAGTCCAAGCATCGAGCCTTATGGGACACCTCATGCGATGTTATAGGTGGTGGAGGTTCGAAAAGCTGAAGGACTGGATTTTACCTTCGCTAGGAGGTGAGGTCTGATGAGGTCATAATGACGTTAAAAAAGAAACAGACCTAGAACCAAACAAGCACATGTCTGTATTTGTTTAGTGTACGCCCGGCTGTACCCAGGTGCCCGCGCTCCCCTGTGACCATAACCCCAAGCTCGGGGGGGAGTCCACGGCTGTTTTTGGACATTGCACCGGTCCGAATCCTTCACACAGGATTAGCGTTTGAGTGTGCGCTGACCTTCTGTGGAATCAAAAAACCTCCTACGTTGGATTTCATTTCCACAGTCGCTTAGCTCATGGTGCAGGCCGGCGTTAGAGCGTGGGCACGCCGAGTAGAAAGACAAACCTGTTGCTGCAGTGCTATTTGGCCCCAGGTCGTCCTTATGTGCTTCCCAAAGCCTGGCGCTGTGAGTCCATTTGGCCATGCGCTGTCACCAAAAGAACAAAAAGAACAAAAAGCAGCTTAAGCACTGCAAAAGGCAGTCGGTGAGGGCATTTAGGGGTAGCAGATTCATTAAGAGAGGAACGTGATACGCCGATTAAGCTCTGGATGTGGAACATCATGGCGTTTTTACTTTGGGTTTTTCAGCCGTGGGAGCAGACCAGGGTGCCCCCTGAGTACTAAAGGTTCAGAAATGTCTGTGCTACTGTATATGTGTTCATAAAGTCTTAAGAGCAGAATCATCATTTAAAAACGGGACTGTTCCTCATTCATCCCTTTAGGAATCTGTTTTACATCGCCCTTTGTAATCTCACTGCCATTACCGAGCCGATCCGAACTTAACGAGGCCGAACGTCCCGATGCAAAAACCCGAGGCTGACGGGATGGGATGTATATTTTGTACAGTGATATTTCTAACGTTTCTTTTCTACTCTTGTACACGCGACGATATTTATAATCACAAAATGTTCTGAATGTCATCTGAAACACTGCAGGCCTTCTTTACCAAATCTGTCTTTTGTTCGTGACGCTTTCGGTCAGGTTCGCCCTGTCGCCCAGACAAATAAAGACTTATTTATGACCTCGTGTCTGCCGGGTGTTAATGCCGTCGTCTGTATTCCCGAGTGTTAGCGGCCCTTTTCTATGGATAATATTTTGTACTGTAACTACTGGGCTACCTTGGTACCTAAAGTAGAAATGCTCGAGACGTTATATGATCTGCATCTCTAACACTCGTTTCTTCTGAACTCTTACTTATTCTGTCCCTATAATGGCCTCAGATCTTCCCGAGTTAGCCAGTCTTTCTAAAGTCTTTGCCCTCTGTATGATAATTTAGCACACGATGCCCCGGTTTCTCCCCTGAGCCGGAGAAAAACAGGTGTGATGAGACAAGGAAGGCTCTGCCCCACATGGTCTGTGTTTTGGATCAATTCCGAAAGCCAGGACGACATGAATAATGAAATAAGAGGAGGTCAGGTATGTTCTGAAACAATCCCCCCTCTTTAGGAAGACAGCCGTCGGTCGTAATGGGCCGTCTTTGTGAATTTCAAATGGGACCATCTGCCCCTTTGGTCACTTTCAGAGCAACGGCACGTTCGTTGTGCAATTTTGGGGATTCAGAAACGAATTAAACGTACCTCGAGGCTAATTCTGATGAGGTCCGCCTGATTGGTATGCTCTCAGCGAACCTGCATCAAAGCATGGAAAAGTTTTCTTACGGAAACACAAACAAGGCAGTGACTCTCTCTAAGATGTACTCTCATTTATTAAAAAAAGCATTTTTCACTGATATATACATATATATATATATATATATATAAATATAAAATATCCATCTGCAATCCTGTATTCCTGTCATCACATGGCCACTGCTCTGCATAAGCACATGATGATTTGCACTTTTGTAAATGCCCCGGCTTTAATCCCGCACCTCTTTGTCCTCTGACACCACAGCCGTCCCATGCCAGGCCGTGTCTGACAGGGTGACAAGACATGACTAAAAGTCTGTGTCTTATCCTCTGATATGTCTTTGAGGGGACGGGACGGCTCTGGGAAAGGAAACGAGGCGATGGCGTTGGGTAACGGGATCACACCCTGAAAATTGGTGTTTGGTGTGAACAGGGATTGGAGCTTCTGTTCTGCTCTGATACAGGAATTTCAAGCAGAATAGATAGTTACACTTTGGGATTGGTGCCCATCCGTTTCATCAAATATTGATACAGCGTGAGTAAGCAGAGAGACGCTGTGTGTGTGTGTGTGTGTGTGTGTGTGTGTTGTTCAGATTGGAGGTTTAGACCATGTAATATTAAACAGGCTCGCCTTCTGCTTACTGTTTCCTCTAACTGGCTTTAGCTTGTTTCCCTCTGTGTGTGTGTGTGTGTGTGTGTGTGTGTGTGTTAGATCAGTGTGAGGACCAGATGTCCCCACAAGGATAGAAAAATCCTTTGGTTTTTACTTTGTGGTCCTAATAAGATGCGGCTCTTGCTCTGGGTCCCTAAGTAACCAGTAACCAATAACCAGTAACCAGTAACCCATCTTTAATCTAATCTCAACCAGCAAAACCCTTTATAATCCTGTTTTTCCCTGTACTTGGATCAAATGTTTTTAAATCCATAAAGCACTCATGTTAAGGGACCATTAATGCAGGATCATCATTTAATGCTCACTTTCCTTTTCTCTTTAATCCTCCATTAATCCTCAGTGTTTCTCACCACTAAACACTGGGAGCTGGACGGTTTCTTTATTACATTTCAATTTGGTGGCTTGTTCTGATTCACCACACCAGCGCAGAGGAGCGCCAGAACCAGCAGCACTGCTGCATCGCGTCTATAAAGCACAAAGAGATGTCTCTATGGAAACAAGTGGTCCAATCTGAGATTAAACTGATCCTGATTACGTTTCTTTGGTTCGTTTTTGGTTTTTATTTTTTTTTTAAAAGCTGATATTTCATAAGCGCATCCTGCTGGGGATGAGAAAGGTCGACGGTGTTGGCCGAGGTAACGGCTCTGATGAAGATGACATCATGTCTGACATCATGTCTGCTTTATCTTTATTGTTATTATTTGATTCTGGTTCTGAAGCCCGGGTTCGTTTGTCCGTGCACGGATCGCTTTCACACACATTTAGCTAAAAACTGCTCGATATAAATAGTAACAGCTGCAGTTTTAGCTACGAGTCCTGCGTTTGGGCAGCGCTCAATGGGTTCGTGTGTGTGTGTGTGTTACAGGGGGAGTGTGTGTGATCTGGATTCATTAGATAGGCAGATGGTAGCACTCTAGTCGGAAGTGATTGACATAATGACATGGCCAGCAAATGGCTATCTCTCTCTCTCTCTGGGAGTGTGTGTGTGTGTGTGTGTGTGTGTGTGTGTGTGTGTGTGTGTGTGTGTGTGTGTGTTTTTATGTCATACAGAGAA